>JAQZBX010104829.1:0-10904 GCA_029593785.1 Cabassous unicinctus
CAAATGTATTAACTTGGCTACCAGGTACCCTAAATATTAATTTGACAAGTTAATATTAAACATAGGTTAGCAATCTTTCTAAATTAAGTTTAGGATCAAGGAGTGTGGTAAGAGTCAATCTGGCAGATTTTCTTTGAGATAGAGGAATTGACTGTAGGAAATTAAAAGAAAAATTTCCAGTCCCCTCATACATTAGGCTTGGGCATCCTCATGCCTCTTATGCCTAGTGTAATGAGCAAGGATTTGAGCTACACTCCCTGTTCTAGCATCTAGTAACTGTGCAACCTTTTACAAATTACCAAACACTACTGAGTTGCAGATATTCGTTTTATTTAAAAAGAAACAACTTTCTCATAGTCTTATTGGGAGAAATGAATAAAATAATGCATATAAAGTACATAGCCTAAAAAGGCACTCAATAAATACAAATATAGTTATTTAACCTTGTCCTCATTTTAAAGCAATGTTTAATTCTGGAAATAAGATAAAATATTGCTTAAATTTTAAAACTGCAAAAAATCTGTATCTATAAGAGAAACATAAGAACTAATGGGCCAAATCTACTATAAAGAGCTAAAGAAAGTTTTGGTTTTAAATTAAAATTAACTGAAAACAATTTTCAAAAAATAAACCTAAAGTGGTACATCTTGAGGGTCATTTTAGCATGTATTTCTCAAAAAGAGAATCAGTAATGAAGTTTCAGCAAGGCTAATTCAGATACAGTAATAATATCTGAATTATTACTAAATAAATTAAAATCAGAAAACTGATATTCAGACCTTCAGTTCTCCCTCAAAATTTGTGTATCTGAATGAGGCATTTGATATTTTTACTAGCTTTGTGCAGAGCAGAGCTAGAAAATTTAAAAACAAAAAGTAACTGCCAACTTTCCTGGTTTGATTACTTTTGCACCTCAGAAAATTATGTTCTTAAGCTAACCCATTCCTGTGTGTGTGAGCCTATTATATGTAGGATCTTTCAATTAGATGATCATTTGATTAGATTGCTTTAGTTAAGGGCCTTTCATTAGATTGTGAGACCCAGGGTGGGTCCTAATCCTCTCATTGAAGCCTTATATAAACTGAGAACTGAAAGCAGAACCACTCAGAGAAAGGGAGTTGCCATTTTTACCCTGCCATGTGAGTGAGGACTCCAGAATCACCCACAGCTGAGCTCAGGGAGAAAGTGAAACTATAGAGAGGCTGAGAGAGAGGCCAGAGGCTGGAATCCATGGAGCAGCCTGAAGCTGAAGAGGAAAGGCCTGAGGGAGAGACTAGCCAAATGCCCAATTGCCCATAGCTGAGCTCAGGGAGAAGGTGAGCCTGGAGGAGAAAGCAGAGTCAGGCAACCATTTTACCTTGCAACATTGCAGGATATACCAGCAGCCGACCTTTGGTAAGACAGCATCTCTGATGATGCCTTGATTTGGACATTTTCACAGCCTCAGAACTGTAAGCTTTTACCCTAATAAATTCCCATGATAAAAGCCAACCCATTTCTGGTATTTCTGCATTGGCAGTCTTTAGCAAATGAAAACTGTCTACACTACAGCCTTTAAAATTAATTGCCTGAGCTGCTTAAGAGATGTCCCAGATGATATATGTATATGTGTGTATATGCATATGAATGTCTGTTTATGTGTATGTAAATGTGTATATATGCCCTACTTTAAATAGTTTATTTACTTATTTTTACTTTGGACTGCTAATAAATTGAGTTGGGCCAGAAAAAATATATCAAATGTATAAAATCACATTCATGGTAGATATTGAAGTAGTTGATAAAATATCATTTAAGACTCGGAGGAATTCTGGTTCTAAAGATTTCCAGGCAAAATTTAAAACCAAGGTTTTTAATGCACACAACTGGCCTAATTATTTAAGAGCAAGTTTTCTTTGTCTATGCTAATGACTTCCTATCAAGCAATAATATTTGAAAAGCCTACAAATGATTAGCAGAGCTCAACAGATTTTTCCGATGATTTTAATGTGTAGAAAATTGGTTGGTAATCAGTCTGATAGAGCTTTCAACTTGAAGTTGGTGGTGTAGGCTGAACTGATTAGTATTCTACTGTTCTTGTTGTTTAAAAATAGTTTATGTGTAAACATTCATTTTTGACTGAGGACTATGACAATTTAATTAAAGTTTAAACTCTAGTAGCTGTTGAAGATCATACATAATCCAATTACTTTTTATTCAATTAATTAAATAGCAAACCACTTGCCTATAATTACTGTTAATCTCCTGATTTTTTTCTTCTTAACTGTTTATCAATGACCTGTGAGATATCTTAGAGGAAATCATATTGGGATATAATTATCAGCAGTACCGGCTAGAATTAATGACTAAATGATTTTTAATTACCAAGAATTCTCCATCTCTATATTAGTTAGAAAAGAAAAAGATATTGTAAATATAGTTAAGTACCTTATTTATTGCAACTTTAAAGATTTGGGTTCCCTTGATTTAACACCACCACTCTCCCAACTTCCAAACCACTGAAAATGGAGTTAAAAAATCATGACAAGATGAGGGTGATTTAATAACACCTAGCACTTTATATTCAAATATACAAATTGGGGAGGGGAAGCCCCAGAAAGGATTTTCCACACTCACAACACACTTTGGGATTTTACATATATGAAAAAGAGTTTTGCCTAATTCCCCATCTGTGAGCATATTTTCTTTTTAAAAAATTCCAAACATTTTTCCATGTCTAACAGTAGGACCTGTTAATTTTTAAAGTTTAGACTAAACACTAATAACCAGTGTCAAAAATGTTGATTCATTTCCTTCCAGTCTCTGTGCACATTTATAAATTTAAAAAAATTGAGATCATGCTTTTTTTACCATTCTATATTGCTTTTGCTCTTTATCAAAAACATTTTTCTGCCATTAAATATCCTTCTGCAATTTTATTTTAATGACTACATGATATTTCATTTTATGGACCATGATTTATTTTACCAGTCTTCTACTTTTGAGCATTAGGTTGTTCCAAAGAATTTTTTTTTACTCTTATAGAAATGATCATTTCCTTTCATATGTTTTGTGTATTTTAGCATGTTTTTCTTTAAAGTAGGATTACTGTATCAAAGGTTATAAGCATTTGAATGCAATTAACATGTATTGAAAATTACCCTTCAGAAATGTTGAATTTACACTCCCACAGCACTGTATGAGAGGCTATAGCTCTAAATACTAGTCATTAATTTAATGTCCAACAGTAATTTCTGTTAATATACTATATTACATTAGAATTAACATAGGATTACCCTATTTGCTATATCCTTAATGCCCATGTGGTTGAATAACAGAACCAACTGAACTACATTTTCAAATTTATTTATTTATTTATTTATTTTGAACTACATTTTTGTATTACATTATTTTGGGAACTGGATCTCTGTAAATCTTATGCTAAACTATGCTGTGTTGGAAAATCACTGAGCGCCAACTCTTGGTGACTTACACAATAACAGATATTTACTTCTAGCTCACTTTTCATGTCCATTGCTGGTGATCTTCTAAAGCTCCGTTTAATGTTCACATCACTCCAGATCTAGGATGATAGAGCAGCCTGGTCTAGGACATTGTCGGGCTCATGATTGAGGGAAAGGAGAGATGGTGATACCGTGCAATGGCTCATAAAGCTTCTGCTTAGAAGTTGCACATGGTAATGGCCCACCCATTTCATGACCAAAACTAGTTATGTATCTAAGCCTGATAACAGTGAGATGGTAGACAATTTTTCCATAGGAAGGGGCCAGGTGGAAAAAGAAGTACATATGACAATACTGCAAACTAGCATTGTATCTTTCATGAAATACAATGAAAAACCTATGTAATATTTGCTTCAAAATCTTCAGTATTAAATTGATGGAAATTTGACCCAATATTGATAACTTATCTTATTTAACACACCACCTGCATAGAACTGGTAATTAAGAGAGACCTGCTGCAGTTTCTTTAGTAATTTGGGGATCTAATTTGGGAAATTCCACAGAAATTCACTATGTTTTTGTTTGGAAGGCCTGCTTTTATTTAAAAAAAATATTTTTTAAGTAATTAGCAAAACATGGACTCACACAAACATTCACATATAAACACACAAGATAGATAGATAATAGATAGATAGGTAGATAGATAGATAGATAGAGAACCCTAGAAGTGAAGGAAAGAGGTACACCCACTTCTGATGGCTTAATGTGGTTATCCCTGCCATTTCCAGGTACATATTTGTATCTTGGAGTATTCTTGGGTTGTGATAGTAATCTGGCCACTTTATATGTCCCAAAATCTGTCCCAGGAAGAATCCTACTCTGCTACAAGGATTAGGAAAATAGTGTGAATTTTCAGTTTCTGTCCCTTTCTACTTTATCTCCTACTTGAAATTGACATTTTTTTTTTCATTTATTGAATTAATTGATATTGTTAGACACTATGAGCATTTTAGAGTACTATCTTATTTGATCTTCAGAATAGACATCTGAAGAAAGCACTTCTATTATGCTTATTTTGCAGATAAGGGAATAAAATTTCAGTGTGGTTAAATAACTTGCCCAGGTCATACAGTTGGTAGATAGGAGAACTGGGAGCTATAACCAGGTCTATCTGATGCTAGACCCTGCTCTTAATGACTAAAGTTAATTTTTGTGCATTTAGGGAAATTTCTATACAAAATACTTGATCTTTTTTTTTCCTGAACACATCTCAAAGAACTAAACACCAGCTCAGGAATTATTATTTAATATTATTTGTTTCTGGGATAAATTTCTACTCTGTGGCAGATTGGATTATATACCCCAACAAAGGCATTTTCTTACTCTTAATCCATGGTCCTGTGGGAATGAACTCATTTGTAAATAGGACTCTTTGAAGATGTATTTTTAATGAATGTGTGGCACAACTGAATCAGGGTGAGCCTTAATCTGCATTATTGGAGTCCTTTATAAACAGAAGCAATTTGGATGCAGTGAGACAGAGAGGGCCACAGGACAAAGCCAGAAGTCAGCAGAACCCAGAACAGACAAAAGGAGGGAGAGATCGTCTTGTAATGGGAGGCAGAAATGCAAGTTAAGGAACCCTAAAGATTGTAGCAAGCCAACACCAGAATGCTACAGACTTTAGGGAGAAAGATTGGCCTTGCTAATACCTTGAGTTTGGACTTCTAGCCTCTGAAACCATGAGCCAATAAATCCTTGTTTAAGCCAGTCCATGTGTGGTATTTGTCATAGCAGCCTGGCAGACCTAAGTCATCCTCACTCTTTGGTCTCAACATTGTGCACAATTCTACCAAATATTCACTTATCATAGTTATTGAATTATTTTTGCAGAGGTACATATGATTTTTTTCTGCTTTGGAGTGAAGAATAGATGGAACAGAAGCTATTATAGATCCAGTATAGGTAATTCGAGAGCAGAAAACTGAGTACCATTTCAAAAAGAACCAATGCATTTTCATGTTTCAAATACTCACTTAGAAAGTAAAGTTCTGTGGTGCAACACAATTGTAGGTTTTTGAAAGTCCAAATTGTATGAGTTTATATACTTGATATCCCCTAACAGCTATGTGTCAAAAGGAAATTCATTTCAATTTTTGAGTTTCAGTTTACTGAGTAAAGAATTTCCATAGTATAATCATGATTAAAATACCTACATTGAAAGAGTGTATACTAAAGATTAAAGAAAATATATGCAAGGTAATACCTATGAGCCCTGCATGTAATGAGGTTTCAGTAAATATTACTTTGTGTCCCATTGATTTTTTCATCGGATGGCTCAAAGTGTGATTTTTTAAATTGAACCTTATCATCACACACAGCAAGGAAAACCAAATAAAATTATTTAGTTTCTACATAGTCTGGCTCCTCTGACTGCATCCATATTTCCTTTATTTATAAGTTCTCCAGTAATATGGATTAAAACCCATCCTGATTCTATTTGGTCACAAGTTAACTATTAATAACGTCTTAAAAATTTCCAATTTATAAAAAAGTTCACACCCACAGAAATGTCGATTAAGTTTAGGAACATTCTTTTTGTGGGTTACATGAATCAATCCCCAACACTATCCCTCTATAATTCTAAGAAACATTGAAGAATGAAGATACTATGAAATATCTATAATGGGATGCCCTTCAGTGAGACAGTTGTGAGTACTTATTATGTCATCAAGCAAGAAGGCTATAAGTACAAATCATACTTAGTTTCTATCAGGGGCCTTATCCTACTAATACTCTGACTTGACAGGTACCTCCTCATTCTTTATTTCCAAATGCCTTTCTTAGATGGTGGGTCTGGAGTTACTGTGGGTGTACCAGGTAGAAATTTCTGGTGCATTTCCTACATAGGAGATGTTTTCCCATCCTGCTGCTCCAGGATTGATCTTGCCAGCTGGCATAGTAGTGGCTATGGTGGCACCAGAGTTCTGCCATATTTTTCTTGGAAAGCAACAGCATCATTTGCCTTGCTCCATTTCTAGAAGGATACTGGCCTGGAACATCCTCAATAAATGTTTCTTTAATGGAAAAATTAGGGAATGAATACATCCTTACATTTTAAGTCTGCAGGAATGAGGGCTGTGGATATGGTTGTAGGCAATAGATAGATAGTTTAGAGAAAAAGATGTAGTATGCAGAGTTGGAATACAAAGTGGTGTAGCTTGAAGTGAGTAGCTTTAACACCTCAATTGGTCCCAAGTAGGTTTCCTACTGCTTCTAGTACAGATGTAAAATTTCTAATTACTTGAATTATCTGACGTACTGCTGATCAGTTCTTA
Organism: Cabassous unicinctus; assembly: GCA_029593785.1. Taxonomy (NCBI): domain Eukaryota; kingdom Metazoa; phylum Chordata; class Mammalia; order Cingulata; family Chlamyphoridae; genus Cabassous; species Cabassous unicinctus. Next base: position 6,782 of record JAQZBX010104829.1, read on the forward strand.
CCTTATAAACATTCTTGGATTGACAGAGGATGTACTAGAGATCATTCTATCCAGAATTTATCTCTCATAGCTCATAACCAACAGGGGAAGTTTAAAAAAAATTTTTTTTAATATAATTTATCTTATTTTTATTAATATTATGTCTTTAAATGCCCCCCAATGCCTCAGTCATCTGTTTGCCCTCGTCTGTTTGCCCTCGTCTGTTTGCCCATAGTCTCTTTGGGAGGTGGGTGCTCAACTGCTTGAGCCACATCTGCTCCATGTTCATTTGGTTTTGCTCATTGTCTCCTCATTGTCTTGCTCATTGTTTTTGCTCATTGTCTGCTCGCTGTTTTTGCTAGATGTTTGCTTGTTGTTTGTTTGTCTTCTTTAGGAGGCACCAGGAACCGAAACCCTGTGGGAGACGGTATTCAACTGCTTGAGGCACAGCTGCTCCTCAGCAGGGGAAGTTTTGATGTTATTGCTTGGGTGGGTGGAGTAGGTAATGGATATGGAAGCTATCGTTGCTATAAAAGATGGAGTCCTGGTTAGAAGAGGATAGCAAATTATTTAAAGGAATTCTGTAAGGGTGAGTTAAAAAGTTAAATTGTGCTCTTACTAGAAAAGCATAACCCTGGAATATTGTTTTCATATATTACTGACTCTTTTCATTTGGCACCTGGTCAATCAAGTGTGATGCAGACATGAACACCTTTGTATACCTTCTTCCAAATTAGAATTGCATGTAGACACTATTGTCATATATTAGGTTCTCCCCTAATCACACCATCCTTTTGGATAATTTTATGGGTCCTGTCAACAAGCAGGAGCAGATCCTTGATTTATGGGGTCACAGGCTAACACCATTTTGGAGTCCGCTTTTAAAAATGTAAAACAAAATCATGAATATAACAGTATTTGCATTTTTAGGATTAGGAAAGCAGTCACAGAAAATTATAAAAAATCTTACATTTTTACAAACACATATTTACAACCATATACCAGTATATGTACATATAGCAAGGACCACTTTCAAAGCCACAGAGAGGGCCTGAAGGTCAAGTTTCATTGACCTTATGGCAATCTGCCTCTGTCAGTAAGGACTCAACCGTGCTAACCACCTTATCCTGTTCTTGGATCAAATAAGCTGGACTACATAAACCAGAAATTGAATTCTGCAAATATGACAGTATTCCTGAGGAAGAAAAGAATTTTCATGTGGATTTGAAGTGCTGACTGTGTGGGCCCTACAAGTAAGAAAAGAGGTTGGGAAGGTATAAGGAAAGGTGAGAATACAGGCTTTGCCTTGAATATGATTTTATTCAAGCATATGCTTAAACAACAAGGTGCATGCCATTTGAGCAGTTCTATAAAGCTACCTTCCTGGCACTAATACAAGAGTCCATTTTTCAAAACACTCTAGATTTATGCAAAAGTTTATTGATTTGCCTATTCTTACTCAACAAGCCATACAACTCCAGAATTCAGAGTCATGTGGAGCCATTTGCATTTGAGAGTTAGTAAAAGTGTAATTGCTTTTACATCTGATGTCACATTATTCAATTTTCCTCTTCATATTTGGTGTTATACCCTCCTCTCCTCCACACCCTAGAAGGTTCAGCAAGATAAATGTATATTTTACATTCATTTCAATCAAATGACTTTTGTCCTGGGTAGTATCAGATAGCTAGGTCACTGCAGCAATTATACAGCAATATTCCCTAAGCGGGCCTTTCATCTACTTGTAATATAAAATCAATAAAGTCTAAACAAGGACTGTGATGGCATTTTAATGTTTGCCAGAAAGCATTTAGACATCTGAGCTGCCTTAGAAGTAATTTCAAGATCCACTTTTAAAAAGCAGATTTTAAAAAATGCTCTCTCTGTGTTATTTGCACTCTGAAAATTAACTTTTCTAGGTGGTTAAGAAGCGAATTAATATAATTGTATGGTTATAGTCTATGCTAATAAACTTGAAGCAAATTATTGCTTGTATTTGCTATTAGAAACATAAGGCAATATTCTGTTTTTACAAGACAATATTCTATATACAAAGATATAATTAAAAATACAGAATTTTATGTCACTAACTTTGAAATTTATTCACTGAGATGCAGTAAAAAAATAGTGTATCTAATTAGTATTTATTTTACATCACATATTCAAAGTTTAAAATATGAGATTTATTCAAAATTCAATGATAGCTTTTGTAATATCCTTTCTACAAGATTATTTATAAACCTGAATTATTCTCTGCTATGAACTGCATGAAATCTGGTTATATATGAGATAAAAAGTTTTAATTTATTTTTCACATGAAAACCTGAACAAATTATTTCCTTTGTTGTTTATATTCCTAATTACTCTAAGAAAAACATCGTAACAGAAACATTTTGAAATTCCTTCTTTCTTTCATTTCATAGGACCTAAAGAATATGTGAAACCTCTATGATTAATGTAAATCGCAATTTAATCACTGGATAGCAAAATTTCTGTATTATAAACAGAAGCTTAGAATGATGCCTAGGAAGTAAACTTGAAATAAGCTCAGAGGTATTTCAGGCCAGTGACCTTTCATTGATTAGGGCTAAATTGACAAATGCTGTAAAAGGTACAACATTCCCCTGAGAAGCCCTGCATTTCAATCTGTGCAATAAAAGACCCAACTAATGCTTCATCTTATGCAATATTTACAGATCTTATGTAAGCAGGTCAACTTGTTAAACTAACTTATCTCTGCCAAGCACATTATTACATCACAAGTCAGTGAATGGATATAAATCAGCCAGTTACTGCTCTAAGGAATTACTGGATCAACTTAAACCCCAGGATATCCCAACAGAAATTACTTCTCCTGTATTCATAAAAAATATTATATCAAGGTCTCTATAATCCTTCACTAATGCCACCTCACTATATTTATGAGACTTATGATAAATCGCCTAAATCCCCAATAATTTAAATTCCTAAAGTTACTCAAAATCAACAGAGTTGGTTCTTTCATATTATAAAAGTAGTCACATAATTTAATATTTATACACATTTGGTTTTGCTGTCTATAAATTACCACAATTTGTAGAGCTCAATGATTAAGATCTTCCTAGGGTCTTTCAGACTTCTAAATGTTATTTAGAAAGTGTTCAAAGTGTTATTAGTATAATAAAAGTTCAGTCAAACTTTTAGCACTTCCAAAAGTGCCTTACTATATTTCCAGCTCAGAATGTAAGTAGTAAGAATATCTGCATCAGCACGTGCTCTTTTGGATAAAGTGAATTAATGTTTTCATTCTGAATCAGAAATTTGGTAGCATCCATCTACTATAATTCTTATTGTGTGACCACCAAACTCTGACTAGGTGAAATAGGTAAGGATATACAGTGAAGAGTGTCTTTAGAGCTTAATTTTCCTGCCCAGAATATCGACAATTGAAAGTTTCTAGAACTATTTTTTAAACTTCTTAGGAAACAATTAACAAGACGTCCCCAAACCCACCTATCCAACAGCATTATTTATTACTATCTTGATTATACCATATTAACTGTCACAGGCTGTTTAGCTTGTGTTCTTTATCAATATCTATCTTATATTCTTTCTTAACTTCATCTAATCTATTATTGTCTCTTTCTATGCAGCAGTCTCTTCTTTGTAGAATACCCTCTGATAGTCAGAATATGCATTATCGTGCTTGGTATAGGTGCCATAAGTTTTCAGGAATATTGAAAAAACAGTCTAGAGCAAGATAATAAAGTTCATGTATTGGAATTAACCTCGTAAGCATATACAGAAAGATGTCTAGGATACTAAGATTAAGATACTTTAAAATACAGTAATGGAAAGTTGCTATGTTAGAATGGACTCCAGAATGGCTTTACTGGCATTACCAGAAACATTAAGATGTTGCAGGAAGGCACAGTTTGACTTGGTAAAAAATAAAAGATTAAATACTGTAACTAGTAGCACTGTTATAAGTTTCATGAATAATAATTGGATCTGTAAATTATTTGAGATGAGATTTCAAAATTAGTAATATTTAGATGTGAGCCATGATCTCCAAATTTTGAAAGTGACCATATGACTCTGCTTAAGTAGCTATAGTAAATAATCTCCTTGCTTATGAAACCTTCCATGTACCCCAACAATTCTA
>JAQZBX010104830.1:0-10901 GCA_029593785.1 Cabassous unicinctus
AGAGAAGGTTGTGAGCCATCACCCGGATGGATGTAATCTATGGTAAAGTGATAGAGTGTAGTTATGTATTGAATGGATAGGACAGGAGGGTAGTGATATTATTGGGTTGGGTGGTGCAGACTTGACAGGTGGGAGGATTGGGGAAGGTGGTTAAGAAGGTCCAGGATACTGGGGGGAGGGTAGGCAGAGGGACCAGGTGAACACTGGGGATCGGTGGGTATGAGGTCGAAAGTACAGAAGTGGGAATGCTCTTATGGCAAAATGACAAGGAAGGGTCACTGATTTAAGATGTTTGTTGGGGGGGAGCATTCAGGACTGGAAACACCTAAAGCAGGCTTCTAGTGAGTGTGTGAGTGTTCATTCTGTCAAAATGCGTTGTAACAGTCGGTGGAAACCCACATAATGAGCCGGAAGAAGTTGGACTCACATCTTTGGGAGGACTGATTTGTTCAGATACAGACAGGCAGGAGTCTCTCAAGAGCAAAGGTGGTTCCTAATAGGGGAGGACAAACCAGTGTGTCAAGACCTCTTGTTGCTTGTAACTTTGAATCTTGTCATCCAACGAGTCAAGCCAGGGGCTAGTCGTGGGTCCTGGGGGGGGTTTGGGAAGAATAAAATAGATCAAATGTGGTATTTAATGGTCAATAGAAATGTTCTTCATTACCATACATTTATGGACACAAGACATGGTAAATATCATCAAAATTCATAAAAGTATACGGTCTAAAATGTAAACCATAGTGTAAACCATTGACAATGTTTAATAGCTATGTTTCACTATTTGTATATAAGTTATAACAATGCTACCATGCACATATAAGAAGGTATTAATATGGGGGGAGGGAGGAAAGGGCAAAGATGTTGAGTTTATGAGAGTTTCGTGTGTTCTGTGTGTGACTTTGCTGTGACCTAGACTGAGTCTTATAATATGTAGTATACTGTATCTAGTTTCTTTCACATAGCATGCTTCTTTTATTTTTTATATCAATGTTAAATGTTCTAACATTAACACAAGATAATAACAATAAAACTCCTTTTGCCTTAGGTTACACTCCTTTCTTGGGTTTGTTCATTCCAAAGTCTTGTATGTTTGGGGATGAAGTGCACTCTGACATTTTTAGGCTGTAGATGTTATGGGGCAGAAGAAAGGAATTCTTATGCTTGCAGTTGAAGATACTCTTTGTTGTGGGGATGTGACAGTTCCATGATTACCATTTTGTTAGTTTTCAGGGAAATCCAAAAGAACTGGTGAAAAGGAGTTGGCTGCAACTCTGATGGGTTTCAGGGCTCCATTGGCATATAAATAATCTGAAGATTTATGTCTATAAAAAATATACTTAACAGGTACATTGAAAATTATAGGTTCATTTGAAAGGAGATGAAGAATCATGATTAAGTGAAATATAAATAACAACGTTATATTGGGGAACTAGACTTTCATATATTCCCAGATAAGGCCCAATGAGGGAGTGCTGATTTCATGAGGCTGTGTGGCTTGTCTGTGGCATGTTTATGACTTGTCTGTGCCCAGAAATCCTACAGCCCTCAAGAGCACTTTTGTTTGAGGCTTTTTTAACTGTGGCCATTTGTAAAATCTGCCTAAGACCTGCACAAGCATAACCTCTGGGATGAAATTCCAACTCACTTTGAAACCCCTCAACTGTAAAAGATTAAAATAATAAATTTAATTAAATATTAAATATATTATTTAATATTTCCCCTTTTGCTATAACTCTTTTTTCCAAATGAATCACTGATTAATGCTTGGTTATAATCCCATAGTGCCAAGGAGTCTTATCCATGGAGTCATGCCTCACACCAGGGTAATTTAGTATGTTTATTCGCAGAATTTGGCTTAGAGAGAGGCCATATTTGCACAGCAGGGAACTATATATGTGATAATTCTCAGACATTACTTTAAATTAGTTTTAGTTTCATTATTACAGGAATAAGGTTCATAAGGGCAAGCATTAAGGTTAAATGTTCAGCTTAATTGTTCTGTTTTATTTTATTAGGCAAGGCATATATATTCCAGAGATTTTGCAATCTTATATGAGAAATTAGTAGGACTTCTCCAGGAGGGAAATTTACTATTTTGTCAGCTACTGTGGGTCTCTATCTTTCCGGAAAACAAACCTATGACACCAAGAATACATTTATATCCCTTACATGTATGCTTTATGTGCATCTTTTCCCCATGAACCTCTCCACTATCAATAACCTGTATTAGTGGGTTAGGAGAAGGGAATGGGCAATTAATGTTTAAATGGTACTGAATTTCTATTTGAGGTAATAGAAAAATTTTGGTATTGGATGGTAGTGATGGTAGCATATCATTGTGGAAGTAGCAAACAACAATAAATTCTATAATTAAATGTACTTAAGAGATGAAATTTTAGCATATATATATAATAAAAAATTAAAGCAAAAACAGGAATGAAAAACACATACAGAGGACCCTAATATAAACTACTGACTGTATTTTCTAGTGGAATGATAATAATATTCTTTCATGAATTTAATAAAAGTACTACACTAATGAAATGTGTTAATAATAGGAGGATTATGGAAACTCTATTTTCTTTTTGATTTTTCTATAAAACTAAAACTTCTCTAATAAAAAAAGAAATATTTTTTTAAAGAGAGAAAAAAATGCTGTAGGACTTCCTGGCCATTGTCTAGCCACTAACCAATCCCTCATCAATTCCACAGGGATTCAGCCTTATTTCCTAGTTCAAAGAAATCGGGTACCAGTTCAAGAATGAGTAGAGTAACCAAGGTGTATATAGTGAGAGCAAATATATCTGGCATGATCTGTTTTGTTTGTGGCCTGAGACACTCAGTAATACTGAACTTCCCCTGCTCAAAGTAGTTGGCTAATTTTGTTCTCCTACAGAATGGTATAGGAAAATATTCAAGTTATGCTGTCTGAGGCAAAAGATTGATAGCTGTAGGATTTTGAGTGCAGTGACTAAAACTATGAGGAAAATGCTTTATAAAGAAAGGGTACATTCAGAATCATGTAAATGGGAGAGTTCCTACTGCATTGATTTGGAGGGAGCTGGACAAAGAGATAAATTGCTCAAGGTAAAACTGTGACTTTCTCACCCCATAGCTAGAAACTATGGATGGATAAGTCCCAAACTCCAGGCAAAAAGCTGCTGCATACCCCTACTCCTGCCAGCCACACAGAGGGAGGGAGCATTTTCCAAGAGTGGGAGGGCATGGGTGAAAAGTGGAAAGGGGTTTCCTTTCTGTGGGTTTGGTTGCATGGACCCCATTTGAGCTTTGGGGAGCATATCACCCTGCTCGAGGTGACACCAGAAAGAGGTGAGAGGTGAATCTGCTGAGGCAGCCTGTTTTACCTAACCAATCTGGGATAGAGTAGCTTGGTCTGGGAGAGGGCGGAGTCAGGCAATTGACTAATCCTGTGCTGAAAAGTATCAAAATTTCAACTCCTCTAAAGGAGACAGGCAGTAGGAAGTGCTTAATAAGTTCCCAAGTACCTATTTAGACTCCCATGGGAGGAAGGGGTGGTCTGGAACAGGCTTGAGAGTCATTTCTTTCCAGTGAGTTTGGTTGCCAGGGTTACATTTTAATTTCACAAGGGAACTCAACCTAACCAGGAGAGGTGAAGGAGGATCCCCTCACACAGGCTATGTTCTGCCACGCTGGGAAAGAAAGCAATAAGAATAGAAAGGGGGCAGAGAAAGACAGGCTCCTCATCAGCAGGAATCTAACCAACTGCAAAGAGTCAAACCTGCCTGAGGGAAAGTGACTTGATAGTTTTCTGAAGAGTGAACAGTCTCAAAGAGAAATTTAGTTCAGTGAAGGAGTTAATACCTTGAATATATGAGGCCCATAGTTTAATTCCCAGCTCCTCTTAGAGTAGTGATCCACTGGGATATCAGACATCCAGCAGATGCTTTAGGACAAGAAGAACATAGACATTATGTTTATATTAGCTTTCCTTGGATATCTTATTTTTTGTAAAAAAAATTGAAATTAGTTTACTTGCTAAACCCTGATTCAAAATTTGGAGAAGGCAGGCTGCAGGGTAATTAACTGATGAGCACTGGCAGCCTGAGAAGCTATTCAGGGGCCTAAGAGGGAAGGATGTTTTCCTTGGTTTGTGTTTGACTGCTTGCTTGTGTGTTTCCTTTTTTTTTGGTTCCTCTTTCTACGCACCCCCCCACCACACATTTTATCAATTAGGTGCTGCTGGTTTGTTTCTTGTTTGCTGTGTTTCCTCTTACTTGACTTCCCTTTTTCTATGTAAACCGAATTTATCTACCAATGCTACCTCTTTTCTGTCCTTCATTTTCTACTTTCTGCTTTCCATTTTTTTTTCTTGCATTCCACCTCTCTTTGTGTAGTCCAAAAATTTTCTGGTCTTTATTTCTATCTCTTCTAATCTGTTTTCATTCTTTTATCATTTTTTTTTCTTTTTGTCTTTTCTTTTCTATTGCCCTCTCTCCTCATCATTCTGGACTTTTAATTCGTTCTATTTTTTTTTTTCTCTTTTTGGTTCCCTATTTCATTTTTGGTACTCCACTTTTAGTTTTCTATGACTCTACACTGCTTACATGAGTTAAATATTCATTTTCCAAGTACTTATAGGGTTCCTCTTCTAACTTTTACTATTATTATTACTATTATCATTTTTCTTTTCCTACCTCTTTTGCTTTCTATGACCCTAAACTATTTACTTCAAGGGAACTTAGAAAACAAGGAAATAAAATAAAAGGAACAAGGTTTCAAAGAGAAAATTTTAACACACACACAAAAACAGCAACTAAAGTAGAGAGAGAAGCTAATCAAATGAATGAAACCATCAAGATAAAAAGATAACCAGACAGCAAGAAAAATTACAAATCATGCTAAGAAACAGGAAGACATTGCCCAGTCCAATGAACAAACTAAAAACCAGGAAGAGATGCAGAATATTGAACAACTAAACAAAGCTATCCAAACAAATACCATGGGTCAACTTAATGAAGTGAAGGAAGAGATTAAGGATATTAGGAAATCACTGGGAGAACAAACTGAAGAAATTGTAAACATACATAAAAAGATAACAGATATGATGGTGATAAATGGCACAAACTAACAAATCAAAAATACTCTGAAAGCACATAATAGTAGATTTGAACAGGCAGAGGAAAGAATTATTGATGTTGAAGAAAGTACATCTTAAATCAAACAGAGAGTAGAACAGACAGATAAAAAGATAGAAAAATACAGGAGGGACTTAGGGATTTGAACAACAACAACGAAACACACACACACACACACAAACATAAACAAATGCATCATAGGCATTTTATAGGGAAAAGAAAAAGGAAATGGGACAGAAGAAATGTTGGAGGAAATAATGGCTGAAAATTTCCCAGCACCATTGAGGGAGATGGATATAGATGAACAGGAATCACAGAGCACCCCAAAGACTATAAATTCCAACAGGTCTACTCCATGACATATATTTGTCAAATAGTCAAATGCTTAAGAAAAGAGAAAATACTGAAAGTAGCAAGAGAAAAAAGAACTATCACATACAAGGGAAGCTCAATAAGATTAAGTGCTGATTTCTCATCTGAAAGCATGGAATCAAGAAGGCACTGGTATAACATAGCTAAGGTACTAAAAGACAAAAACTTCCAGACAAGAATTCTTTATCCTTCAAAGCTGGCATTCAAAAATGATGGAGTGTCCAAAATATTCACAGATAAATAGAAATTAAAAGAGTATGCCAATAAGAAACTTCCCCTTCTAGAAACACTAAAGGGAGTTCTGCAGGTTGAAATTTAAAAATTAAAAAATTAAAAACAGGAGAGAGAGAGTAGGAGGGGAGTGTAACAACAACTAAAAAGACAAAAAAAAAAAAAGAAAAGAAATAAAAACAACATAAGACATACATAAACCCAAAGAAAATATGACTAATGTAAGTAATTCTTTGAGAGTAATAGCATTGAATTTTAATGGATCAAACTCACCAGAATAAATAAGAAAATATGACCCATCTATATGTTGTCTACAAGAAACCCACCTTAGCCCAGGGAAACAAGGAAGCTGAAAGTGAATGGTTGGAAAAGAATCTTACAAGCAAAAAACAATCAATAAGGGCAGAGTAGCCATATTAATATCGGACAGAATATACTTCCAATGCACAATTATTGTAAGAGACAAAGATGGACACTATATATTAGTAAAAGGTATAATGTTTCAAAATACATGAAGCAAACACTGGAAAAACTAAGTGGAGAAATAGATGCCTCTACAATGATAGTGGGGGATTTTAATACACCATTATCACCATTAGAAACAAATTCTTGACAGAGAATCAATAACAAAACAAGAAAGAAAGAATTTAAATTATACATTAGAGGATCTGGACCTAACAGACATATTCAGAACCCTACACCAAAATACATTGGGATATATATTCATCTCAAGTGCACATGAATCATTCTCCAAGATAGACCACATGCTAGGCCATAGAAAAATTCTTAATGAATTCAGAAAGATTGAAATTATACAAAATAAGTTCTCTAACCACAATGGTATGAACCTGGAAATCAATAAAGGCCAGGGAACCAGATTAGGCAAAAAAACATGGAAGTTAAACAACACACACTGAGACAAAAAGAGGGTGAATAAGGAAATTGCAAAAGAAATTGGTAACTACCTTATAATGAATGAAAAACACAACAAAACATATCAAAACATATGGGATGCAGCAAAAGCTGTACTGAAAGGGAAATTCACAGCCATAAATGCATATATCAAAAAAGAAGAAAGAGCTAAATTCGAAAACTTAACAGCACACCTTAAGGAATTAGACAAAGAATAAAACCTAACCCCAAAGAAGTAGAAAGAAGGAACTAACAAAGAATAGAGTAGAACTAAATGAAATAGAAAATAAGAAAGCACTGGAAAAAATAAAACTAAATGCTGGTTCTTTGAGAAGATCAATAAAATTGACAAACCCTTAGACAGACTAACATTGTGAAAAAAGAGAATAGATGTAAATACCCAAAATAAGAAATGAGGAAGGGGATCTCATCACTGACTCCACAGAAATAAAGGGTATCATAAGAGTATACTTTGAAAAATTATATGCCATCAAGAAGGATAATTTTGAAGTAAATGGACAAGTTCCTAGAATCTCACAAGCAGCATACATTGACGAAAGAAGAAATTAATGAACTCAACAGATGAATCACAAGTAAAGAGAATCAGTCATCGAAAACCTCCCAACTAAGAAGAGCCCAGGACCAAATGGCTTCAAAGGTGAATTCGACCTAGCATTCTGGAAAGAACTAACACGAATCATGCTTAAACTCCTCCAAAAAATAGAAATAGAAGGAACAATGCTTAGCACATTTTAGGATGTCAAAATTAATCTAATGCCAAAGGTGAACAAAGACACCTTAAGAAAGGAAAATTATAAACTAATCCTTCTAATGAACCTATATGCTAAAATCCTCAAAAAAATACTTGCTAATCATTTTCAACATCACATCAAATGAATTATACACAATGACGAAGTGGGTTTCATCCTGGGTTTGCAAGAATGGTTCAACATAAGAAAATCAATATAATACACCATAAAAACAGATTGAAAGAAAAAAAATCACAAGATCATCTGTCGGGAGCCATAACAAGACCCTACCTGTCTAGCAGCAAAGACTCTGGACTTGGCCTAAGGAAATGTGGATGTTTGCAAAGCAATGCCACCTTGTTTGGTTATCTGGACCTCTCTCTCAATGTAATTTTGTTCATTGGGGTGGTTGCAGCCTTAACTTCTTTCTATACTGAAATGACTGAATTACACATGCTTGAAACCCGTGGAAGAAATGTCACGTTGACTATTGCTAAGTCACCGGTTGTTCTTGTTCCTGATAATCAAACCGTGGCCTATAATGAGAACAATTGCTCCTATTCTTATGATCCACAGGTCTTAAGTTCATCAGTCTGTTCAGGCAAAAAAATAAGTACTAAGAGTAATAGTTCTGAAGAAAGGCTTAGTAAAGCATTAAATTTTTTTTTATGGCCTATGCTTTGAAGAAAATCCAGCAAGGCCATTAAAATGGATTCCTGTACCCCCTGGATGGCATACCCATTGTCATAATTACTCAGCAGCTTGGGGGCCTCGTGACATTGTAAACCTTCTGTACAATCCCTCCGAAATATGTGATTGTCAGGGCAATTGTCAAGATGTCTTTCATAGAAGTCACTTATTATCAGGACAGGTAAAATGCTTGTAGGTACCTTAGGTGATAGACAAACAAATCATGATTGGGCCTGCAAGCACTGAAGGGTACAAAAATGACTGAAATTCCTGGATATTTTCAAGTGTGAAAAGTTATAATTGTACTTACTTATGTCTGTCTAACGATGACCTTCTTTTGAACTCTGTTTTTGCTTATAGGATGGTTTTGTGCCAAAATTAAAAAATCAGATATCATCTAGTATAAAAGGAGCAATCTGAAATAAAAAAGAGAGCCTTCCTCTCTCATGATCACCTAATCCATCCTGATACGTGTTTTTTTTGTTCTCGTCGACTCCGATCCTCACCTTCGTTCCCCTACCCCTCTTGTGTCAGGGCTGGACCCCGGCAATCATCTCTATGTATGCAGAAAGAGCAGTCAACAAAATACAGCACCCTTTCCTTATTATAACACAGCAAAAGATAGGAATAGGAGGAAACTTTCTAAAAACAATAAGGGTATATATGTAAAACCTACAGCTATCATCAAATTCAATTTGTGAAATCCTAAAAGCTTTTGCTGTAAGATCGGGAACAAGACAAGGATGCCTACTATCACTGCTCTGATTTAACATTGTCTTAGAAGTATTGCTGGAGCACTGAGGTAAGTAAAAATATAAAAAGCATCCAAATTGGAAAGGAGTATGGAAAAATTTCACTATTTGCAAACAACATGATCCTATACATAGAAAGCCTTGAGAAATCTACAACAAAGATTCTAGAACTTATAAATGAGTTTAATAAAGTCACAGGTTATAAGATCAATGCACAAAAATCAGCAGCATTTCTGTACACCAATAATGAGCAATCTGAGGAGGAAATCAAGAAAATAATAACATTTACAAAATTAATTAAATGAATGAAATAACTAGGAATAAATTTAACCAAAGATGTAAATGACATACACAGAAAAAATACAACAGTGTTAAAGGAAATCAAAGAATATTTAAATAAATGGAAGAATATGCCTTGTTCATGGATTGGAAGACTAATAATCATTAAGATGCCTATCCTAACCAAACTAATTAACAGATTTAATGTAATCCCAATAAAACCAACTCAGCATTTTTTACTGAATTGTAAAACTTAACAATGAAATTTATTTGGAAGGGTGAGAGTCACCAAATAGCTAAAGATATATTGAAAAAGAAAAATGAAATCAGAGGAATCACATATGCTAAAATGCATATGAAAAGATGCTCAACATCACTAGCTATTAGTGAAATGAAAATCAAAACAACAATCAGATATAATCTTACACCTCTTAGACTGGAGGCTATTAAAAATCAGGACAAGAAATTTTGGAGAATATGTGGAGGAAAGGAACACTTATCCAGTGCTAATGGGTATGTAGAATGGTGCAGTCATTGTGGAGGACAGTTTGATGGTTCCTCAGGAAGCTATCTATAGAATTGCCATATGATCCAGCAATCCCACTGCTGGGTTTATTTCCAGAAGAATTGAAAGCAGTGATCTGAACAGATATATGCACATTAATGTTCCTAGTGACATTATTCACTATTGCCAAAACTTAGAAAAAATCTAAATTTCCATCAACAGATGAAAGGTTAAGGAAATTGTGGTATGCACATTCAATGGAATATTACTCCACTGTAAGAAGGAATGCAGTATTAACACATGGGATAACATTGATGAATTTTGAAGACATTATGTTAAATGAAGGAAGCCATACAATGAAGGATAAATACTACTTGACCTTACTGATATGAATTAAGCAAATTGAGCAGACTCACAGAGCTAGAGTCTGGAAGATAGGTTTACAGGGAAGAGAAAGGGGTTAGAACATTTGAGCCAATGCCCATATGGACAAAAGCTATGATAAGGTTGAAGGGTGTAGTTGTGCATTGGATGTGCATGATAGTGGTGCAGTGACACTACTGGGTTCAGTGGTGCTGGTCTCTGAGGGGCTACATTGGGGAGGTTTTTCCTACCCTTGGAAATTTTGGAAGAGTGAGGGGAAGGAGCAGGAGAAATCTGGGGATTTGCAGATCAGTGGTTAAAACATCAGGAATGGTCTTTCGGCAAATATGGTACGTGTGGATTAGTGGTAGAGTGTGTTTATTGTGGGGGGGCATAAATGAAAGGGTGCACATGAGGTAGGCTTCTATGGAATATGTAAGTGTTCATCTTGTCATAGTGTGTCATATCAGTGGGTGGAGACCCAAAGAAAAAACAATAAAATGTAGAACTCCTATAATGGGGATACATGTTATGTTCTCAATTAGAGGGACAAGGTGTCTCAGAAACATGGGCAATGCCTAATAAAAGAAAGAGCAATATATCAAGACATCAATATTCTTGCAAGTAATTATAAATCTTATTCTTCAAAAAGAGAGACTTAGTGGTTACCATAAGTCCCGAGGGGATGGGGAGGGCAGAATAGAATAGATGGAACATAGGATAATTTTGGGTATTGGAACGGTTCTGCATGATCTTGTAGTAATGGATACAGGCCATTTTAAATGTCAGCAAAATTTATGAAATGTATGATCCAAAATGTAAATCATAAGGTAAACCATTGTCCATGGTTGGTAGCAATGCTTCGATATTTGTACATCAATTGTAACAAATGTTCCATCTGCATGTAAAATGTTATTAATAAGTGTATTAA
>JAQZBX010104831.1:0-10911 GCA_029593785.1 Cabassous unicinctus
ACTGTAAGGGAAGCGCAGGGAACCCCCAACCCCACCCTCAGCAGAAACCCACAGCTTCAAGAAAATAAACTCCCCAAGGTCCCTAGCCTCTCTCTCCCCCCTCCATCCTCCCCTTTTCTCCTTGGAATCCACTTCAGGAAGATAAGCACTCCAGGCTGCCCCTTTGAATTGAAATTTACAGCCTTATACAGATAATGACTCTTTTCCCTCCCTAATGGCCTTCTGCTTTTAGAAAGATAAACTAACCTAGCTTCTTTGCTTTTGTAACCCTGACTGACTTGCTGGCTTGCTCAGGAATTTGCTTGCTTAGTGTACCTATGTAAACTTATGAAAATCGGAAAAGGGTGCTCAGATTTCTTGGAGATTTAACTCTCCTCTGGACCCACGTGTAATAAAACTTGGTTCTTCTGTGCTCCCAAGAAGGCTGATTGGGTTATTTCTGGTAGGCCGCAACAGAACAAGAATAAGGAGTTTTTTACAACAGTAACAAATACATATTCGAATTAGTAATCCATGCCTTCCATAGCCATTCCCCTCCCAGATGGTTCCCTCATCTGTTTGCTTGCTTTTGCTCATTGTTTGTGCTCATTTTCTGCTCATTGTTTTTTGCTCATTGTCTGCTGTAGTTATAAGTGTGCGTAGCTCTGTGAAGAGTTTAAGAGAAAAGCTGGGGTCAGGGGGCTAGTAGAATGTATCTATAATGCTAGCCCTGAACACATACAACCCAGCACTTTTATTAGCAGAGCAAGGTTCTGGTTAGCACGGCTAGTGATTAATTACTCTTGAATATCACTTGGGAGTTTATTATAGGCAAAGTTTATACCTTTTGTCTATCTTTATCTTATCCTTGAGTCTTGGTTCCAGCAAGAGTTCAAACAGTGCTCTCAAGGTTTTCCTTTTGAGCAAGTGTCTGGCATTCCAGACACTCTCTCTTTGTTCTCAAGCCAGATTTCCATGTCTCAAGGATTCTTCCCCACATCTCCCCCTTTTCTTTTTAATAAGAAGAAAAAGAAGAGGGAAAAGTATCCTGACACAATCCTTTATAAAAAAAACTGCCACCTTCCTGATAATTCAAGGTAAACCAATTTTGATAGTAACAGTAAGGCCAGGGTGCTGTCTGCTATCTGGGTTCTGAACTGAGCTGTGTGTGGGAAACAAAATAGCCATGGTGGCAGGAGGCCTTGGGGTGAAAAATTAATTCAAAGTTGTTTTAACCAAAGGGCCCTGAAGTCTCCCCTCTTTTATTTTTTTGTTCTTGATTTTCAAATGTCGGGGGTGAGGGAGATGAAGCAGCGGCCAGGGTGATGATTTTCTGTTCAGCGTGATGAGCTAGAGAAAGAGCTTGGCAGATTAACCTAAGAATTGATAATAAAACAAGAAGCATGATTATTCCAATAAGAAATATTATCAGATTCATATGTTTAGGCCATGAAACCAATTGGAGGGATTTAACCACTGTAAATTATCATTAAGTATTTGAAACACTTTTTGCTGAGCAAGAAGTTGTATTTGAGATAGTTGGTGATCTAGGCATTGCTGGAGAGCCAGCATTTCTCCCTGTAAATGGGAGGAGAATTAACGTTCCCAGTTGTGCTACAAATCTTGTTTAGTAAGCAGAGCTCGTTGTTTTTCACCTATTCAGAGACTGGATGCTTCTAAAGCATCAAGTTTGGTAAGAATATTATTATCAATGAGTTTGAGTCATAAGTTTGTTGGTAACATTGAACATAAATTGATTAACTACATGAGCAGTTTAGAGAGATACTGTTAAGATGACTGCCATAGTGGTGGCAATGGCAGCCATGGTAATGGCTGAAATAATGAAAGTAATAAGTGTACTAATGAATCTTTTAGGTTTAATTGTTTAAGGCTTCCCCAAGTTACTCCCTGAGTTTGGATAATGTTATGTCATGGTTGTGTCCAGGAGTTCCTTTGTTCCTCCATCATTATCTTCTCCACCTGTGGTACTGGGTTGAATGGATGATCTTTCCAGCTCATGATACAGCTTCATGTTCTTTGCTGGCAGCCACCAGGGGCCTGTTGGTATAAGCACACAAGCGTACCCTCTCCCCCATGTTATAATGTTACAGGGTCCTTTTTAAGATCCATCTCTTAACATTTCTTTATACAGAATTTTAGCTTGTATTTGATGACTCTCCTGATGAGGGGAGAAATGTTTTTCAGCTGCTAAGAGGCTGTTTTTATCACAATTTAGAAAATTTAAAATATATAGTGCTATAGTTATTATATTTCTAGTGGAGGCATCCATATTCCCCCTTTTCTTTTTGTTTGTTTTAGATGAAGTGATATATAAACTAGTTTGAGTAAGAGAATTTTGGAGATGTTTATAGAGTTGTGTTAACTGTTATATTTCAATCTTTAATAATATATATCCATACATTTACATGCTTACCAATATTTAGTTTTTTTTTCTGGGAAGTGTTGAATTAGGAGTTGATACTAGAGTTTTAGTTGATTGTGTTTAGGACTAATGAATTTGATATTATAGATGCCAAATTGTGTATACTTTGCTAATTCCTGAGGAAGGGGCCAGCCACCTTAGGAAGGAATACAAAACTCCCTGGGCAGTACATTTTAAGGTTTATGCATCAGTCCCTGGGACAGTGGCCAGCTCCTCCAGGGAGGAATACAACACCTTTTGAAATGTACTTTATTTCTTCTAATTTGTTACAAAACATCCTTGATATGATTATTATTTTAGTTTCCATTATTTTTCCTGAAATATGAAAAATGTTAACTAACAAGGCATTGGTTTGTTGATTAGCAAAGTTTTTTGCATGATGTTTTGCTTTTAGGTTTGAACAATACTTGTCAAACCTTTTCTTAATATATTTGGTTTCAGGACTGTTCAAACTTAAAAAAAATTTACATATACATTTAATAAAATACATTTATGTGTAACATATGAGTTATTACTTAAGTATGCAATGTATTGCATTAAAGTTTTGATTAGTATTTAAGTATGTTATACATAATTCAAAGACTTTTAACTTTGTATAGTTTGAGGCATAGGTAACAACAAATTATTGTTTCCTATTTGGGCTGTGGGGCAGTACATTAACTTGTAATTTTAATACCTGCATTGGCTTTTTTGTTAACATTATAATTGGAATTGGGGCTGTAGCTAACAGTGTTGAATATAAACTTGATTTATTGTTGGCTATTTTACAGGAAGGAGAATGTGGTCTGGTTTGACTTGTTTAAGAAAATACTAAAGAAAGCCTTAGCAAGTTTTAAAGTGATAGTGACATTACTGGATATTAATTTTTTGCAACAAACTAGCAATACTTGGGACTGCTGCATACTCCAGTGGTGTTATTTTAATTTACTATAATTTACTGTTATGCACTACCCCTGGCAGCCCTTAATGGCTGCTGTTTTTTTGTAGCTATAGACTTGTTTCTTTAGCAGACAGGGGGTAAATCAGATAAACTTCAGTTAAAGCATCTGCCTCTTGATTTTTAGGCAGACAGGTAGTTTTTGTGACACATATTATTTTTTTTAATAATTAAAATTATGATTAATAACATTATACTTTTATCTAATATTATACTGAAACATTATTAAAATTTCAGGAATTTTATATATTTTTTAAGTATTCATATGAACTTTTTACTCATACAACTTTATCATGAGGTTAGAAAATTTCTTTTAACAACAGTTTCAAATACTTCATTCAACTTATATCAAATGAACTTAACTATTTTTAGTATTTTACTTTTTTCTAGGTAAAAGACCAAACCATTTGTAACAGTTTGAAATAAAAAACTACTTTTCAGGATTTGACTTTAAAAAAAACATGTTTGAACATTATGTTCTTTTAAAATTGATAAAACTTGTTTCTCCAAGGAAATGATAAGGTTAAAGTATAAGAGGCTACTTTGATAAAACAGAATTTCTTTTTTGCATACTGAATATTCAGAAGAAAAACTCTTTGCAAACATTTACTAAAACAGATTAATGACTTGAGAAACTTTGAGAAAGAATAAAACTTAAACTGTGTATTATTATACCGTTTGACATTAAAGCTTTTAAATTTTTATAGACAGTCATTAAATCTTACTTAACTTTGACCACAAAAATTCCTTTTCCACACACCTTCTCCACTTTCTATATTTATTCAGGCTTTGTTTCACATTTTACTTTTTTTTTTTTTTAAATAACCAGTCTTTTTATCTTAGGATAAAATTACTTTCTTTTTCCTTAATAATAAAAAACACTTTCTATACACCTTCTATATTCAAGTTACCAAAATGATTTTGGAAACTGTTTCCAAGCAAACTTTTGACAACATACAATTACCATCAACATTAAACAAACTTGTTAGAATAATGATTTAATTTGATTATAACTATTTTTGTTATTTTAAATTAATACCCATATTTATTTGTTAATATAAGTGCTTATTTAATTTCTGGCCATTTGAATAGAGCTCTTTTTATAATTTTCATTTATCAATTTAATATTACCATCTGGAGGTATCAAAATATACACTGACACTGAACAAACAGTCAAACACAAAACAAGTTACAACACATCAATAGAAACATACTTCTTTCATTTTACTGCTTTTGAGAAATTTTCTGGGAACTGTCTTGCCAAGTTTTCTTACCTTTCCAGTGGTTTAATTTTATTAGCCCCTATCATCCTACAACCTTATCATTATGTATGCAGTAGGAGATTTACAAAGTTGCTGCTGGAATGTTTTCCTTATCTTAGTTAACTCTTCAGAAGAATAGTGATGCCCCTGCAACTAATGCTAGATCTTCCTAATATTAATCTCACTAAACTTTTTGGAATAGTCCCTTTTACTCCTGAATTGGCTAGACAGACTTTATTTTGTTTCTTAAGTATTAATTTTTCAGTCGTGGCAAAGTCCAGGCTGGCACTTCCCTAGGTGGCGGCGCTTAAGTTTGCTGAGAGTCTGAAAGCTGTGGGGGCAGAAATAACATTAATCCACTGTGAATTTTCAACAGGTGGTGCTGTTGGAGAGGGCTGTTTTTTACAATCTTTTTAATAATGACCAGTCTTTCCACAGTTAAAACAAGTTCCATGACCCTTATTTTTTATGGCAATGCCAGCAAATGCCTCTGCTAATAATTGAGACTTGTGGCACTCTGAGCCAACATCTTGGCACATTTTTATATACTCTTCAAGAGTGGCCCTAGCCATTTTCATGGGTCTAAGGGCTTTTTGACACTCTGTTAGCATTATCAAAGGCTAAAATTTGAAGTAATAAATCTTGAAAGACTGGGTTTGTCACAGTGTGCTCTAGTCTTTTTAAGGTAATTTATAAAATTAACATTTGGTTCAGAGGCAGCTTGCTTTACATGTGCAAATGACAGAGCCACTGACCCTGGAGGTGTGATCATCTCCCAGGCATGCAAACAAAGACAGCACTGCACCACAGCAATGCCAGAACACCAAAGTTGAGCACGAATACCTAAGTATCCTCCTGAACCTATAAGTTGTTCATATGTTACAGCTACTGTAGGGTTAGCACTGGCCTTGCATGATGTAAAAATATGAGCTTCTTCAGCCCACCACGTCTTAAATTGTAAAAATTCAGAGTCAGTGATGAAGGTTCCAGCCAACTAATCAAATTCCCAGGAAATTTGAGTTTGGAGATCCCTCGCAAAATTCCCAAAGTATATGGAGAATTAGATCCATACTTAGCACATGTTCCTTTAATTCTTTCAGTATCTTAAAATTTAGAGGAATAGGAGTAAATTGCTGTCCTCCCTGTGGAATTTCAGATATTAGGTGCTATGGGGGTCACTTGGACAGGGAACATATAAGCATCTATGTCTCTGGCTAATTGAGCCTCTCAGATGCCTTTTTGCAATGTAGAAACATTTGGAGCTACAATATTAGCTAAAGGAGGAGAGTTTATAGCTTCTTCTAAGCCAGGAGCAAAAGGACGAGGTCTTTCTAATTCCTCCATTGAAGAGGATTCCTCAGGGGCCATTGCAGCTTCTTCCTGTACTGGAGCGCAAAGGCAAGCAAGATCGGGTTTTTTTTTGTTTTTTTTTCTTTTCTAAAACATGTCCCCCCTCTATTGCGGCTGTCAAAACAGATGGAGCAACTTCCTTTTCTGCACTTTTCTTTTCAGTATCAGAGTCCTCACTGTTAGAGTCCAACTGTAAGGTCTTGAGAGCTAGAGAGCAAAGCAAAGAAAATAGAAAGAGAAAGAGAATAGGAAATACAAAGGAGTTTGTCCCATGGTTACCCTGACTAACACATTATCCAGAGCAAAGGAGGAAGTTTTCAAAAGGGGAACACTCACCTCCTCTTGACCTCTGGTATCAGCAGCACTGAATTTTTCCCCAAGGTTTCTGAACCGTTGGAGCCTCCTTCCCCGAGCCCCACGTTGGGCGCCAGAAGTAGATATAAGTGTGCGTAACTCTGCAAAGGGTACCGTGATATAAGAAAGACAAGACAAAGAATTTAAGAGAAAAGCTGGGGTCAGGGGGCTAGCAGAACTTATCTATAATGCTGGCCCAGAAGTACAGACAGCCCAGCGTTTTTATTAACAGGGCAAGGTTCCGGTTACCTGCTGAGGGGCATGACTAGTGATTTATTACTCTTGGAATTTGCATGAAAAAGAACATTGCAGGCAAGGTTTACTCCTTTTGTCTATCCTTATCTTATCCTTCAGTCTTGGCACCAGCAAGAGTTCAAACAGGACTCTCAAGGTTTTCTTTTTGAGCTAGTGTCTGGCATTCCAGACATTCAGTGTTCTCATGCCAGAATTCCACATCTCAAGGATTCTTCCCCACAAATGTATGTTTAAATAAAAAGGTAATTTTTTCATTTCATTAGTTCCTTCAACTTTGCAACAGAAAACAATTAGCTTCCTAAAGTGTTTCTAACAGCAGAATCAAAAATGTGCCTTTGAAATAATTCAGAGAAAGGCAAAGCTTTCATGTAATAATATCCTATGTTGTTATATTCAGATGCCCAGCCATTGCTGCTTCAATTTCTCTGTTTCCAGACTATCCATGTCTTCAACACCAAACAAATATGCTAAGTTTAAATTCAATGAAATTATTAGTAACTATAATACAGGTTATGACTTCTTTATGATCAAGAACGCTGATTTTTTTAAAATATAAAGAATAGAGTTTTATCAGATATAAGGAATTTTAATCTGAGATTGGGACTGTATGGATAAATTATATGTGGCATACAGAAAGGGAGTGATTTGCATAAATTTATACAGAAAAAGACAAAGACGAAAAAAGACCATATTTCCTTATTGAGATGGAAAACAGCTGGAATCCACTTGGCCTGTAAATAATGTAAAATATCTGTAATGAACATGGAATCTGGCATCAGATACAGTTTCATTACTTAGATCTGATACTTGAAAGTTTATTATTTGATCTAATTAATTGAATCCTTCTTGCCTCTATTTCCTTATATATAAAATGAATATAAGATTAATAGTACTAACTCATTGGGTTATTATGGAAGTTATTTGCAGGTAAAATATTTGTAAAACGGCTCTCATTAAATCTCATTTGACATAATAATGCCCAAATCTACAAAGAAATTAAAATGTTTATCTTGAACTAAAACTATTATGATCTGTGTCATGTTTCAATTTATAATTCTCTCCAATGTTAATAAAATCTTTAATATTAATTTCTGCATTATTTCAGATAAATTGAGTTTCTAATCTGTTTTCTGAACACACCTCATCCTCATAGAACATCAAAAAATGTACTGAATTTGTCTCCTTAGACTATGGAAGGATAAGGAAATATATCTACTGTTCTGTTCTTGTTCCCACTCTGTTAATTGACAGTTTTAATGGGGAACTTCATCATCTTACACACAATGACCTGTAGCCATCTTATCAAACAACCAAAGTACTACTTTCTCTGCCACCTCTCCATCACCTCTTCACCTCTTCTGTGGCTCCTTAGCTAATCAGAGACTTAGCAACAGAGAGTAAAAACATTTCCTACAATATCTCTTTTGTCCAGTTCTTTGCTTTCCATTTGCTGGCAGGTGTGATGATATTTATCTTGGTTCATCTGGATTTGACAGCTATGATGTTATTGTCAAGCCCCTGCTCTACATTGCCATCATGAACAGGCAGAGTTGTATTCTGTTGATCATGGTGGACTGGGGTGAGTGATTTCTGTGCTGCTCATGGTCCTTAGTTTACCTTTCTGTGGCCCTAACCAGATCTGTTACTTCATATCTGATGTAAAGTCTCTTTTGAACTGCTCTGCAAAGATATTCACATTGTTAGTGTCTTATCAATTGTCAATAACTTTTTTCATCCTGGTTGCTTGTTCCATAAACATATTTACAATCTTATGACAGATTCTGTTGCAAAGAAACACAAAGTTCTCTCAACTGTGGCTCACATAATGGCTGTAGGTTTTGTTGTTTTTGTTGTGCCCTGTATGTATAGCTATGCTCTGCCTGCTGAGAATGAGAACAAGGACAAGGAAACCTCTGTGATTTACTCTGTGATTCCTCACATGCTGAATCCTCTCATCCATACCTTGAGAATGTGGAGATGAAAATTGACTTGAGGAAGAAATTGTCTCATATGATACTTTTAGAATTAAAGTAAAGTGATATTCTGTACATTTCCAATCTTGTGTCCTCAGTGTAGTTATCTTTAGAGATATGGAGAAAGTATTAAAGCTTTCTTTGGGAGAAAACAAAATGACCCTGAACTTACATAAATGAAGAAACAAATTACTATTATTCATATAGCAATCTCACTTTAATGTGTCCTACTAGATCCAGTTATCACTATTAGGAATTAAAGAATATCAGGAATATCTTCCTAAAGCACACCCTTAATCATGTTTCTACCCATCCAAAAATTTTTTCACAACTCTTTATATTGGAATAAATTCAACCTTCTAACATGTTAATAAGAAATCTTTCCAAAATGCTCAAGTCTTCCTTGCTAATCTTAGGGCCCACCTCAATGGAAGAAAATTACGGTTTTATACAATGAAGATAGGCTTTCCATTTAATAATATGTGGTCCAAATACTGACAATGTTTATCTTGTGGTCTTGGCAATTTGCCTAATTTTGATGGCTTCTGTTTTAAAAATATATGAAATTGAGGTAATATTATGTTTTGTAAAGATGTTGGAAGACAATGTGGATTAAGACATATATTTTACCATGGTATATGGTGTAATAGAAGCTGATGTTTTTTCCGCTTACTCTCTACATTTGTTTTCCTGTGCTAGAGGATGATTAACGGCTATAGCAATCACTCTACAGGCTCCAATCCTATTCCATAGTCAATCTCCTTTGTTCTTATGTGTCTCCCTTAAATTGCAGGTCCATATCTTATATATAATCACCTTCCTTTATGTATTTTGTTGTTAAGGAGGAGTTTCTTGACCTAGCAACAGACCAGAATTATATCCTTTATTCTCCCAAACTCCTATATTGCCAATTATATTTAATTTTATCCTATTTCAAATAATACAGTAGTGTTCATTTTTTAGGAAGTATGTTTTTCACCACTTGATCTGTATGTTATGTGCTACATCTATTTTTGTTTGTTTCTCTTCTTCTTTGCATGTGTCTGGAAAAAAACAAGAATTAAATATGTATTAAATTGAAATAAAAGATAATAGCTCCTTTTTTAAATTATTTTTTTATTTTTTCAAAAGACTTAGATTACATAAATGTTACCAAAAAATATAGGGATTCCCATACACCCCACCTCCCACACAACTTCCACAACTTCCCACATTAACATCCTTCATCAGTGTGGCACATTAATTGCAATTGATAAACACATCCTGGGGTTTTGCCATTAAGCATGGACCATAGTTCACATTGTAGACCACACTTTCTCTCCCACACAGTTCTGCATGTTATATGATGATATAAAAGGGTCTATATCTGTCATTGCAATATCACTCAGGCCAATTCCCAAGTCCTGAAAAAGTTCCTGTATTACAGCTGCTTTTCCCTCTCCCTGCCCACAGAACCTCCAGTGGCCACTGGCTCCACATCAAGGTTGTAATTTCTTCCATTGCTTGAGTCACAATATGCCTATAGCAGAATACCAGTTAAGTCCACTCTAGTCCCTGGCTCTTCCCCCTGTCCTAAGGAGTATGGGATGGTGATGTCCATTCCAACTACAACTGAGAGGGGGTTTATATCCCAGGGGGAAGATGGATGGCATTATCCTACCTGCAGCTGCAGACTCTCTCCATTCCCTGGTATGGCTGTTTTCCATCATCATCTCCCTGCCAGTTGTCCTGAGTGAGTCCAATGAACTGTAGAGAAGGTGTTGCTGCTCCACTGTGGTTCTGGGCCAGCTGGCACATGGACAACCCAAAGACTCAATTCTCTGTACATACACCTACAAACTCCAACACTGAGTATAGGTTTGATTAGAAGGGGCAGATGAGCCATGAGCAGGGAAGACATAGTTGAGTCCAACTCTGTCACTCTCAAGAGCACATATTCCAAAGTAGGGCCCACTGGCAAGGCACCAATCTCCGGAGCTACTCACCCTGACATAGGACCTGGGTTTCTCCAGAGCCCGCAGAAGCCCCACTATTGGGGGTGATACCCACTTTAGAATTCTAAAAGATCCTACTGGGATGTGCATAAGTGTTACCTCTGGGATGAGCTCCTGACTCATTTTGAAGTCTCTTAACCATATAAACTCATTTGTCTTTACCTTTTCCCCCTTTTATTCAAGATCTTTTCCAGTTGCATTGCCAGTTTGTGCTTGGTAACAATCCTTCGGTGCCAGGGAGGTTCATGCCCGGGAGTCAGGTCCCTTCCTGGGAGGAAGGTAATGCATTCATATGCTGAGTTTGGCTTAGAAAGAGGCCACATTTAAGCAACAAGGAGGCTCCCAGGAGGCAACCCTTAGACAC
>JAQZBX010104832.1:0-10926 GCA_029593785.1 Cabassous unicinctus
ATTCAATGCAATCCCAATAAAAATCCCAACAGCCTTTTTTGCAGAAATGCAAAAACCAATTATCAAATTTATTTGGAAGGGTAAGGGGTCTCAAATAGCCAAAAATATCTTGAGAAGAAGGAAGTTGGAGGACTCTCACTTTTGGACTTGAAATCATATTACTTAGCTACACTGGTAAAAACATCATGGTACTGGCATAAAGACAGACATATTGACCAACGGAACCAAATCAAGAACTCAGAAATAGACCCTCACATCTACAGTCAAGTAATTTTTGACAAGGCATTCAAGCCCTCCCAGCTGGGCCAGAACAGTCTATCAACACATGGTGCTGGGAGAACTGGATATCCATATCCAAAAGAAAGAAAGAGGATCCCTACCTCACACTTTATACAAAAATTAACTCAAAATGGATCCAGGACCTAAATATAAAAGATACAACTATAAAACCCATAGAAGAAAATGTAGGAAAATATCTTCAAGATCTTGTGGCAGGCGATAGTTTCTTATACCTTACACCTAAAGCATGAGAAACAAAAGAGAAAATAGACAAAATAGAACCTCCTCAAAATTAAACACTTTTGTACTTCAAAGGACTTTGTCAAAAGGGTGAAAAGGCAGCTGATTCATTGAGAGAAAATTATTGGTAAACACATATCTGTTAAGGGTTTGATATCCATGATATATAAAGAGATGATACAACTCAACAATAAAAAGACAAACTACCTGACTAAAAAATGGGCAAAAGACTTGAAAAGACAATTGTCCAAAGAAGAAATAAAAATGGCAAAGAAACACATGAAAAAATGTTCAACATCACTAGTGATTAGGGAAATGCAAATCAAAATTACAATGAGGTATCATTTCACACTGATTAGACTTGCTGTTATTAAAATGTTGGAAAACTGTAAAGGTTGGAGAGGATGTGGAAAGATAGGAACGTTTAAACACTGTTGGTGGGGATGTAGAATGGTATAGCCACTATGGAGTTCTGTTTAGCAGTTTCCTAAGGAGGTTGAATATAGACTTGCCATGTGACCCGGTTAAACTATTTCTAGGTATATACCCAGAAGAACTGAGAGCAGAGACACAGGCAGACCTCTGCACACCAATGTTCATAGTGGCTTATTCACAATTGCCAAAAATTGGAAACCAACCCAGGTGTCCATCAACTGATGAATGGATAAACAAATTGTGGTGTATACACATAATGGTATATTATACAGCAGTAAGAAGAAATGAAGCCGTGAAGCACATGACTACATGGCTGAACCTGGAGGACATTAAGTTGAGTGAAGCAAGCCAGACACAAAAGGACAAATACTGTATGATTGCGGTATTATGGACTAAATCTATTCTATAAACTCATGGATTTAATAATTAGAATATAGATCAACGGGAAATAGAATGAGGATAGAGAATGGAAAGCTGAGGGTTAATTTGTGCAGAATTTGTAAAGAAGATATTTGTACATCTTTGGAAATGAATGGAAATGGTAAAAGAACATCATGATGTTTTTATCTAGCAGAGCGATTATATGGGTATGACAGTGGTTGAAAGGAAAAATCTAAGGTCATGTATATTACTAGAAGTAAACTAAAAACTAGCATGGGACTGTATAACGTAGTGAACACAAATATTGTTCATATTGCCTATATAAAACTGTTTTACCAAATATAAATACAAATATACTAGAAGGAAGGAAAAAGAATAGCAGCTATATGGCAGAGAAAGCATAAATAGATTGAGCTGGGATGAGTTTTGTTTGTTTGTTTTTAGTTTATTATTATTTTTATTGGAATAATGAAAGTGCTCTAAGAATGACTGAAGTGATGAGTGCAAAAATATGTGATTACACAGAATACCATTGAGTGTTGATTCTGGAATTGATATGGAAACACAAAGGAATATAATAGACAAAACAATATTGAAAAGAAGAACACTTTTGGAGGACTCCACTACATGACCTCAGGACATCAGTGATCCCTGAAGCAATTTCAGTTTTGCACAAGGACAGACAAACAAATGGATCAGAATAAATGTCCAAAAATAGACCCATGTGTATATAGTCAGGTAAACATTTTTGATAAATGTGCCCAAAAAATTCAACAGCAAAAATTTATTGAAAGTCTTTTCAATAAATTAAGTTGGTGGAACTGAATATGCAAATGGAGAAGACAAACACTGACATCTACCTTACACCACATAAATTGATGCAAAAGTAGTCACAGATCTGAAAAGAAAAGGTAAAATCATAAAGTTTCTAAAAGGAAACAAGAGAATATCTTTGCCATCTGTGGTAGCAAAATTTCTAAGCACTAATAATAAAAGACCCTCTGAGAAATCAGACTTCATAAAAATTGAAACATGCTCATCAAAAAATATTATTAAAAACGAAGCCACAGTTATTGGAGGAATTATTCACAACACTTAAAACAGAGAAGGAACTTGAATACAGACTATTATAACTCTCTTGCAACTGAGTATAAAATCAAATTACTCAATAAAAAAATGGGTGAATACCCAGATCCCTCACAAACAAGAAATGTGGATAACTAATTAGTGCATTAAAAAGTTCTCAACAACATTAATTATCAAGGAATTTTTTTTAAATGCCTACCAAGAAATCTGTATGTGGCAAAACTGTCTTTCAAAAATGAGGGAGGAATTAAGACATTCCCTGATAAACAAAAGCTGATGGTTTTGACACCTCTAGATCTGCCCTCCAAGAAATGCTAGCAGGAGTTCTGCAGATTGAAAGCAAAGGACAACAGACAATTGACTGAAGGCATATAAAGAAATAAAGATCCTGGTAAAGATAAAGATATGGGTAAATATTAATACAAGCAACATTGTGTTTTGATTTGTAACTCCACTTTTTTCTTCTTTAGGGATCTAAACAGCAAATGCATAAAATGTACACATAAATCTATGGTTTTGGACTCGTAATGTATAAATAGGTAATTTGAAAGAACTACATAAAGGTGGGGTGGAGGGTTATAGAAAATAGTTTATGTATACTATTGAACTTGTTAAGATGGTATTGAAGCACTGGAATTATTGTAGGTTTAGGACATTAAATTTAAGCCCCATGGAAACAACAAAGAAAATGTCAGAGAATTTATAAACTCATAGCAACAGAAAGTAGAGTACAGATTACCAAGGGTGGTGGGCAGGGGCAAAGGAGAGTTAACGCAAAGTCAGTATAGGGTTTCTGTGTGGGGTGAAAGAAAAGTTATAATAATGGATGGTGGTGGTGGTGATTGAACCACAATATTGTGAATGTGATTAATCCCACTGAATGGTATACGCAGGAGGGGTTGTGATGGGAAGATTCAGGTTGTATATATGGCTGCACAATTTTAAAAAGAAAGCATATCTAAAGAGAATTGACAAACGAAATACACAATATTAGAAGCAATTTAAGAATGGAGGAAAAAAGGCTCAAAAGGGCATTATTGGGAAATAAG
The DNA here is from genome assembly GCA_029593785.1 of Cabassous unicinctus. Lineage (NCBI taxonomy): Eukaryota > Metazoa > Chordata > Mammalia > Cingulata > Chlamyphoridae > Cabassous > Cabassous unicinctus. Next base: position 3,471 of record JAQZBX010104832.1, read on the forward strand.
AAAAAAATTGGAATATAGATGCTAAGTTTTATATCAATGGTAAATTTATTGAACTTGGTTAACTGAACTTAAGGTGATTACATAGGTGAATATACTTTTTCATAGGAAATGAACATAGAAGTATTATGTGTTCACCATAACGTACGTGTGATTTTTTATGATCAAGTCCTCTTTATTTTAGAAGCATAAACATAGGAAACAGGAAGGAGTGATGAGAACAAGGCCCCAGTCCCCTCAACAAGGTCAAATCCAGAACCACAACCTCCCCACATAGCACAGGCTATGTCTATCTGTGGGATCAAGGGTGACACAGCAGTCTTGATCAGCCTTTTCCTGGGAGGAGGTGGTATGGCGACAACCTGTGTGGAGGTGAATCTTCCAGGAGGGTGGGAGTAGGGGGAGGCAAGTTGGGTCTGGATCACTCTGGACCAGGTAAAAAAAAGTGAAAAAGGCCAGTAGGCTCACAACACCCGTGACCAAGAGTACCCCATGCAGAGACAAAGCCCTGTTCTAGAGGGGAAGCCTTGGTGTCTTTGGGTTACTATGAAGGCTCCAGGTGTTTGAAAACAACTTGCAGTAAGGTCGTCTGGTGAGCAAGCATTCCCTTTCCCAACCCCAGCCACCTGTGCAGAGCCTTTGAGAAGAGGGCATCCAAAGCAGCCAAACTTCCCAGGATCCCTCTGTGGGTGACAAAAGCCCCAGGCTCTTACAAATACTTCTTGGAAGCAGATCTGCTGTGGGAGCCTAGGGATTTCTGGATATTATGGGGGCTGGGTCCAGGAAGAGGGGGGTCTGCAAGAAGCCATCTGTCCTCTGTGGTCAGGTTGGTTCAGTTCTGCTCACTGAATGAGAGCCCATTTTAGGTGGGGCATGATTTGTGTAACCTGCTTTCAAATGTCCAGAAGATAGATGATAGATAGATGATAGCTACATAGATAGATAGAAAAATGGATTGGTGATAGAATGATGTGGTAAAGATGGTAAAATAATAACATTGTTGAATCTGGGTATCTGGGGAATTGAGGGTATGTTGGAATTCTCTGTATGGGGTTTGTATTATTTGTGAAACTGTCCTGTAAGTTTGAAATTATGTCAAAATAAAAAGTTAAAATAATAGTGCCCTACAACTCAGAGAGTTAACTCTAATATAAACTATGGACTTGAGTTAATAATAATGAATCAATTTTGGTTGAACAATTTTAATACATGTACCACACTAAGGCAAGATGTTAATAATAGGGAAAACTCTGTGTGGCAGGCAAGGGAGAGAGTGCATATGGGAATACTGTACTTTTTATGCAATTGTTATACCTAAATTTACTATAAAAAAGAAAGGATATGGAAAAAGTTATTAAACAACAAAAAAAAAGCAATAAACCAATAATCAGACAGGTGCCTGCATACTGGCCTTAGCAAAGATTACTGAGACACTTCTCTCCCTGCTGGCTCAACAGGTATGCATTTTTAGCTCTTTATTCTGGATCCAGGAGCTGACATCCACAGTGTATAAATCATGTACCTTCCCTACCCACACCTTGGAAAAGAGGGCCTGGGTCAACCCAGAGCTGTGGGACATTTTCCACATATCCATGCTTCTTGTGCCTTCTGTCTTCTACTGCAAAGTGAGCATGAGCTCTAAGATATTGCTTGGAACTTGATAAGGGGTCATTGCTGCACCTCCTGTGGCAGCCCATTGGAAAGTCTAGTAATTAAGCCATGTTTTCATAAGTGGCCTGAAGCATCCTCACTGCAGACTGACAGGCAATGAATTAAGACAAGACCTCAGAAAGGCCAACTCCGCACCTGTGAGATCTGAGAGCCTATTGGGATGCAGGCTGCCTTTCGGTCCACGTGTCTAACCAGAGATTTTCCATGGGACCTCAAACACTGCAAACCTAGATGTGCACAGGACATATTAGTGGAAGAATCACCGTACTACCATAGCCCTTGTATCACATGTTCTTGGCCCTCTTTATTCCATCTCTTGATTTTTTTCTGACTTAAAAGGGTAAATGGCAACAATCCTTTATTTTGGTGACCCCCAGTCATCTAAGTGCTGAATCAACCCTAGACACAGGACTAATATAACTAGATTAATATTTTCCTTTCACTGGGAGCTGAACACCTTCCCCTACTCTCAAAAGATGATCTGTTAAGATTAGGGAAGGGACTGGTATCTGTAACAATTTCAAAAAGATATCTCTGGAGGCCATAGCTGAAAGGAAGAAACCCTCAAGTCTTTTCTATCCATGGGTAGCGTTCATAGATTTTTCAAAATTTGAGTTATTGGCAAGGCTGACAAGTGAGAAAAGAAGGTTTTGAACCAAGGATAAGAATAAGAGATATGAATAAACTCACTGACCCTGAAAAATAATTTGACATTATGCCTTTTATATAATAGTACATAAAACCCAAACTTTCCTATCATAATCTTATCTTTGGTCAATCATTTTTTAAAAGTTCAAGTGTTAATTTATCTAGAATATTTTGCCATTAAAGAGTGGTTTGTAAACATCCACGTTGAGTTCCAAGAACTGTGACAAATTCCAATTTTACCGTGAAATAAGTATTTTGTAAGCTCCACATGTTAGCCTAAAATCCAGAGGATGAGGAGAAGGTGCTTCACTTACATCTGCGCACGCAAGTGGCCTCGGTGGGAATCTGGGAAGGCAGCTTCAGGCCAAAGTAAGTGCTGCAGTGACCACTGATGGCTTTCCCTGTGAAAGTGAGTTTCCAGCGTCCTCCTGACTACGTCTGGGCTGCGATTTAACTGCCCTTCAAGAGAATCTCAGTTTTTCCAAGACCAGGTGTTTGTCCTGGGGAGCCTGGGGAGGCAGACACTAAGGGAAAGCTCTTGAGGGCAATTAAATGTAGTTCTTTGGTTCATCACCAATGCTTTCATAATTAGGAGCTGATGAGAGTTGGGCAATTTTAGCCTCAACTTGTAAGGGCAACTTCCCTCAATATTTACCTTCAACTCGTCACCATTATATTTTCAGACATTCCTTTATGGAAGGCTTCATTACCCTTTAACCCACACAGTGAAGGTTATTCTGCCATAATTCTCTATTCCACTGAAACACATCTTATTAAATTTCCACACAAAATGCAAATAAATCCCTAGCACATTTTTATAACCTTTAAAGTACCTCGTTAATTTTCCTACATTTAAGCAATGCATGTAATTGATTAAATTTCTTCAAAGCGCTTCTTTAGCACTTCTGTTTTATTTTTGAATTTTGAAACTCTGTAGATGAAATTTACATAGTTTATCCTTGCTGGATTTTACCCAAAAGTGCAAAACTTTTTCAGTGTACAAATGTTTCTATCTGATTTCCATATTATTTACCATTCTTTCTTATTTAGTGAGGACTTTTACGTCAAAATTATTGAGGTATAATTAACATTAAAATCCAAAGATTGTAATGGTGATGATTATACACACCAATGTTAACTACCACCTAATCAAGACAGAGAACAGCTCCATTACTCCAGAGTGTCTTCTTGTGTCTTTCTGTAGTCAATTTTAATCCCTTCCTCTGCACCTGCCCCCAAATGACTTATTTTATTTCTGAAAACTTGTATTAATTTTGCTTCCTCTTGGATTTCATCTAAAGGGAATAATGTAATATATACAATTTTAGTTCAGCTTTTTAAAGAAAATCAAAACAATGTTGGTCATATTTATCCATGATTTCATATGTATTAGTAGTTTGTTCAATTTTGTTGCTGAGTAGTATTTCATTGTATGGAGATACCATGATTTTAAAAATCCACCTACCTATTAATAGACATTTGTATTGTTTTCCAAATTTGAATGAACTCTTAGGAAAAAACCTGCTATGGACATTTTTAGACAGTCTTTTTATTGTTACTATATGCTTTATTTCTCTGAGGTAAATAGCTACAATGAAATTGATGAGTCATAAGGCAATAAGTGAATTGCCCACCTGTTTTCCAAATGAATTGGGCCATTTTAGAGTGCTTTGCATTTCACTGATGCATAATGATGATGAGCACTTTTCTTGTGCTTATTGGCCATGTATATATTTTCTTCTATGAAGTGTCTGTCGGTTCATCTTTTTTCCATTGACATTTGCCTTATTATGGAGATGTAAACACTATTTCTAGATTCAGGAAAGTTCTTTAACAAATATAGATTGGAAGAAAATATATACTTAGAGATACAGACACATCTTTTCTCCAAATTTATAGTTTTTCTTTTCAGTTTCTAAAGTCTTCTTTTGAAGGGCAGAAGTTTTTGTACATGATGAAGTCCATTTACCTTCTATCATTTTTTTTCCTTTTCATAATCAGTTCTTTGTTGTGTCCTAAGAAATCTATGCCTACCTTAAGGTTGTGAAGATTTTTCTCCTATCTTTACTTCCAGAAGTTTTATAATTTTATAATTTCAGTTACAAGATGAGGTCTAAAATCTCTTTATGAAACATAAAGAGATTTATATAATTTTATATAAAATTATATTTTATATTTATAAAATATAATAGACAAAAACAAATTGCATGAAATAATATGCATCTACTCAGTGTAACAGATTTAGACTCTCTTATAATTTCCTTACATATGGTTCTTCTGTCCCTTTTATTTGAACCTATACTTAGTGCTATACCCATTAAATATATGTTCCAGAGATTTACATCTTTGATCTGTTCATATAGCAATTAAGTCCTGAATCTCAGCAGAGCTGCAGCCAACACCTACTCTCCAGTTCATCAGACTAGCCCAGAAAAACTAACAAAATGATCATGATAGATAACCCCCATCCCAAAAAACAAAGCATATCTACAACTGCAAGCAAAACAGATTCTTCCATCTGCCCCATAAGCACCCTCTCAATCTGAAGCAGAGCAGGCATCACCATCCCCAAATCTTCAAGGCTGAGGAATGAACAAACGTAAGGGGGGAATGCAATCCATGGACCAAATTAGACTTATTATTATTGTAGTAATGGAATAACCTGTAACATTGATATAAAGACAGTGTTTACCAGAGGTTCTGAGCAGGTGGTAGAAAGACTAGGAGTAACATGGGGCATTTGGGGGCATTGGAATTGTTATGCATGTTATTACAATGACAGATACAGGCCTTTATGTATTTTGTCAAAACCTATAAAATTGTACAATGCAAAGGGTAAACCATAATGTAAATTACAGACCTTGGTTGGTAGCGATGCTTCAATATTTGTACGTTAATTGAAACAAATGTACAACAGTAATTTAAGGTGTTATTAATAGGGGAAAAGGTGAAGGGGGGAAAGAATGGGGTATATGTGACTCCCGTATACTTTCAATGCAAATTTTCTGTCATCTAAAATTTCTTTAAAAATAAAGTTTATTATATGAAAAAAAAAAAAAAAAAGCAAAAACTGAGAAAACAAACAAAATCTCAGTCTGAGGTAAAAGCAGAGTGTGGGGTCCTGTCTGTTTTATCTGAGCCTGCAAGGAACAATGTTGCCTGCTTATTTTATTCCTCCATTAATAATTTACAGGAGTTCAATCACCCCCTCTACTTCCGTTGAAATATACTTTCACCCCCTCCTCAGTGATCTATTGTATGACTTAATACATGTAGGTTTTTGCCCCAGGCTGCTTCAACTTAATTGTTTCTGCCTTTGCTTTAGCTGTAAGCAAACTGCTTCTCTGAAGGCTTCTCTGTCTTCAGAACAAAGTCTGGTAGGACAAGCCCAAGATATTTCCTGGTTCAGTCTTAATCTTCCAGTGGACAGGTTGGCATTAACATACAGGCACCTCATGTGTGCATCCAGGTTATTCTGCTCCCTCTGAAACAGGGCCATAGACCTATGCTAAGAGGGCAGGCTGGCTCAAAATCATGCTTGCCAGGGGAAGGCAGAGGTGCTAACAAGAGCACCACCAGCTTTGCCAACTATTTCTCAGGCTGTGTTTCTTGATCTATGACTATGCCAGTTTCTGCAACTCTTTAACTGTTTTCCTGAGTGTTGAGGAAGATGATACTGCCCGTTTTTGCTAGTTGTTAAAAAATTTTATATGTATCTATTACATTTAATGGAGAAATGTATATATTTTATTCATCTGTGTTTACTTTTTAGTTTTTAATTGTTTATATTTTCGATTATTAAATGTACAAATAAAGTTAAGAGAAAAAAAAAAAAAAGATTCTGTGGGAGGACAGCCCCATGGATTATCTTACACCATCACCTTGTCAAGTCCAGTCCAGTCCTTTTAATTTTTGAGAAGTATTACATCATATGGATGTACCACTCTTTGTTTAGTCACACATCTATTGTTGGACTCCTGGATTGCTTTACATTCCTAGACTGTTACAAATAAAACTATTATGTACATTTTGGTATGGACATATGCTTCACTTACCTTAGGTAAATACCATATAGTGGAATAGTTCGTTCACTTGGTAGATGCACCTTTAACTTTATGAGAAACCTCCAAAATTTTTTTCAGAGTGATTCACAGTTTTACATTCTTACAAGCAGTGATTTAGAGTTCCATCTGTATGACTTTTTGGCATTTTTGCACTGTTTAAAATTTCCAGCTGTAGAATAGGAGTTATGACAATGAACATATCTATCTATCATCTTAGAGGGAAAACATCCAATCTTTCACCATAAAACATAATGGCAGTTGTGTATTTTTTGTTGATACCTTACCAGATGAAGAAGATCCATAATATACTTAATATTTTTCTTATTCCTCTATGATTAATTTTGTCAACTGCTTTTTCTATATCTATTGAGATTATATTTTTTTAAATATTTTTTTCATTTTTTAAAGATACTTAGATTACATAAATGTTACACAAAAAATATAGGGATTCCCATATGCCCCACTCCCTACACCAACCACACTTTCCCACATTAACAACAACATTCTTTGTGTGGTACATTTGTTACAATTGATGAACACATACTGGAGCATTGCCACCAAGTATAGATTATAGACATGATGCTTTAACCTTTCTATATTATTGCTATGCTAAAACGGTTCAATGGTTTTGTTTTGTTTTTTAAGATTTTATTTATTTATTTACTCAGGGTGTATTTGTTAAGATTAGGGAGATGATTACATGACCACACTACAGTTATCAACTGGATATAGAATTCTAGTTTGACAGTTTTTTTTTGTTTCTTTCAGCAGTTTGATCACATTCGTCTCTGACTTACATAAATTATCCCAAAAGATCCGCTGTAAATTTAATCTTTGTTCCTCCAACATTTCTCCGACTTCCAGTTGCTCTTAACATTTTCATTTGTATCATTTGTTGTGAAAATTTAATTAGGATGGGGGGCAGATGTGGCTCAAATGATTGGGCATCCATTTCCCATACAGAGGGACCTGGGTTCGAACCCTGGGACCTCCCGGTAAAATAAAGAAAAAATATAGAAGGTGCACGTGTGTGCCTTCAGGCACCACGAGTGGGTGAGCCCCCAGGCCCTGCATGC
>JAQZBX010104833.1:0-10916 GCA_029593785.1 Cabassous unicinctus
TTTTTTTTTTTTTTTTAGTTGTGGGTAAAAATCAAATTTTTCACAATACATACCAATATTTCTAAAATGATATGCATGGTATTGTTGATATTGCTGTTTCTTTTTTTTTTAATAAAAAATTTTTTTAAATATAATTTTTATTTTTATTTTTAAATACTTAGATTACTTAAAATGCCCCGCTCCCCACACCTCCCACTTTTCCCCACATTAACAACTTCTTTCATTAGTGAGGTACATTCATTGCAATTGATGAGCACATTTTGGAGCATTGCCACTAAGCATGGATTATAGTTTCCATTGTAGTTTACACTCTCTCCCACTCAATTCTGTAGGCTATGGCAGGATATATAATGGTCTGTATCTGTTATTGCAGTGTCATTCAGGACAATTCCAAGTCCCGAAAGTGTCCCCATATTACACCTGTTTTTCCCTCTCCCTGCCTTCAGCACCTCCAGTGGCCACTATCTCCACATCCATGATATAATTTCTTCCATTGCTAGAATCACAATAAGTTTATAGTAGAATACCAGTAAGTCCACTCTAGTCCACATTTTATTCCCCAATCCTGAGGATTCTGGGACGGCGATGTCCAGTCCACCTCTAATTGAGAGGGGGCTTCAATCCCATAGGGCAAATGGATGGACTCTTTTGCTTGCAGTTGTGTCATCTGCTGTTTCATAGTCATGAGATGCAAGCACCGGCAGTCTAGCAACATACTGTCTCACGCGGTCCTTTATGGTCTAGAGAATCTACGGTCTTTTGTAAAGAATCCACCCTCTTTCTTTGTGTGCCCTTTTGAAAAATGGAAATGTTCTGAAAGTCTGGAGACAAACTTCCGAGTGAACTGCATCTGAACTTTAGAATTCTTCTTTATTCTTGGTTAAATCTCAGTGGAGCTGGAGACAATGATAATTTTCATGAACACAGACGAAAGGTTTTGTAGCCTATTGAGCAAAGTAGCTGCTTCCTATTGCAAAAGAACCGACTCTTATTCTCATTGCGTTGGCGTTTTCATTAAAATTTCCATTATCCTCTTCCTTCCAGCGCGGTTATAGATGAAACTGTCCTGTCCACGTTTCTCAAGCAAAATTACTCCTGATTCAAAATATGCAAGTGGGTTGTAGGAGGGGAAGAGTCACACTTCCCCACATATAGAGCATCTTGGTAGAGAAAACAATTCTTTTTGTCCTGGCCCTTTTAGTCATTTTAGGTCAGTATCATTAGCTTCCTCAGCCACATCAGGCCCAGGAAAACAATCTTGGATTGAGCTACCTAAAGATGCTCTGATAAGGACGATGACCTGTTTGTTGAGGCCTGCTTTGTGCCAGACCCCGGCCCCAGAGCCCGGTTTTATCTGTGTATTCTGAGGCGTGCTGTGCAGTATGGGCTGACCTCCCACTGGCTGGTCACAGCACGAAGCCGCCAGTTCTGCTTCTGCTTTGTGACCTTGGCCAAGTACTCTAAGTTCTGGGTTCCTCGGTTTTCTTAGCCAGAAAACAGGGCTAATCCTGTGCTGATGCCGCCTTCCCTGTCCTGTAGTGATCCCGAGAACACATTCGCAGACTGGGAAACTCTATTCAAATATAAGGAAACTGGGTTGCCGGAGGGCATAGAAAGAAATTGGTATGTGAGTCAAGCACCCCCAGATCAAGTCCTCGACTCTCCTAACCTCAGGGAGCAGTGCAAGCCCTGGGCTTCTGCGCCTCTCCTTGGAGAAGCTTTAGGCTCTTGGCTTCCTGCTAGGAGAGCCAGCATTTGAGTATGAACTCTGAACAGGCAAAATCATTTACATGCATCATCTCACATCGTCCTGGAACAAAACTCCTGTCCCTATTGTGTAGACAGACAGCGGGGCTCCCAGAAGCCATTAGTAGTCTCCATTATCATAACAATAGTAAGCAGAGTCCTTGTTTGCCTGAGTTCTTACCAACACAAGAATAAGAACCTACCTCCTTTGAAAGTCAAATATCTCTTGGAGACAGAAACTCGAGACCTGAGAGCCTAACTCATCCATCCTGTTCCAACAAACTAACGTACTCTTCTACTTTCTCACCCAGTGGAAACAAAGTCCCGAACGAATTCTTTCTTCCAAAATCTCCTTTAAGGTAACCCCATTTTTTGCAAATGTTTACTGAGTGCTTATTTAGTATCAGGCATAAATACTGTGTGTGGGTATTTAAATCTGTTTGATCCCATGACAATCTATGAGATAGATACTATTATTATCTCCACTTTAAAGATGATGAAACCAAGGCATAGAGAGCTTAAGAAATGTGTCCAAGGTAACATGGCTAGTCAGCGGCAGAGCCAGGTTCAAGTCCAGGCAGTCTGATTTCACAGCCAGTCCCACTACATTATGTGCTTGGGAAAAATGTTTGAAAGACTACACACCAAATTAATAGCAGTTACGTCTGGGGAATTGGATTTGGATGGGAAATAGAGAGAGGAAGACTTTCACTATATTTTGTTGACACTTAAGAACTCTCAAAGTTTTTACAAATGTGTAAATATTTTAATAATAAAAATTATATATATTTAAATATTTTTTGCCCTCAACATAGTGTGCACACTGATTATGAATTAGTTATTTCTTAGGATAAGATTGGCATTTTCCAGAAAGTTCCAGAAATCTAGATAAGGTGCCAAGGGACACTGGTTGCCATGAGGCTGATTCTGCCTTCGTCAGGCACGCCACGCTCCCCGGGGTCAGAGATGCTCCCGCGCCATCCTTTATCCCAGCAGACGAGCAGAGCTGGGGGCCCTGTGACTGCATGATGTGGATTTATGTCTGCTCTGAACCAGAGGGCAGATGGAAAAATGTAAATTTTGGCAGCTGCTTTTGTGGGCACTGACCCCAGAGGACTCATTCCATCGCAGACCTCACCCTGGCAGAGCCTTCCCCACATCTGCTATAATTTATTGACCAGTGTTGCTTCTTTCCCTGAGGCTGGAGGAATTGCCCCTCACAATTCTAAACAAAGCACCTTGGGGGTCAGAGCGATGAACTGAATCATCGCTTCCTCTCACTGCCAGTCCTGCCCGGGGTAATATATTTCCCTCCAGCCTCTCCTTTTTGAAGAGGCCAGCAGCACAAATTGTCTTCAGATGTTTCCCACTGTCCCTCTCTCAGCCCCAAACAAAGGCGAGTCAGCATCTCCCCAGCCTTGACCCTCACGGAGTTGATGCACAGCTTTGTTCCACCGAGTTTGTCCCAGGCGAATCTCTTTTGAGATGAGCATTTCCAATTTTACGAGATGTTAGCTGAGACATGTAGATGTTTTGAATTTCCCTGCTGTCCCCAATGCTATAAAATTAAATCGACTGCATCTTTCAACACTTCCAACAGGATAATGGAATCACAGAACATCATCATCACTATCACTTTCAAGGACCGTCAAGATTTGTTCGCAAAGCATCTAAGCTACCTGTCCTGTCCAGGTTACAGTTGTAAGTTTGTTTTGTTCTAATAGGGGCAAACGTTACCATTGGAATGTTTCTCTGGATGTCACCAGGCGTTCTATAAATGACCATGATGACAGGTAAACCAAAACCCCAGTATGTCTCCCCTCACCCCTTTGAAAGCTGTGCTGGTCACCATGACTGGAGATATTAGTGGTGGTCGTAGTTTTTTGAGGCTCTCCAAGTGCCAGGCACAGTGCTACTGCCACTAGGCATCTCCCGATCCCCCAACAGCCCCGCACGCTTTATCATTTCCCATTTCACAGATGGAAAAGAAGAGCTCCTGCGAAGTTAAAGCCTGCCCCAAAATAAGTCGCGTAACTCATAGAGAGGCCGGATGGGATTTCCCCTTCACGCTGCGCGGGGTTTCGCGTTTAGTGCTTAATGGAGCGTCCTCATGGTCTCTTGGGATTCGCTGTATCACACGTGTGGCGTTTATTCCAGTACTAAACTGTAAGCCCTTCCAAGGCTAAATCATGTCTTCTTCATCTTCATATTTCCACAGCCAATACCGGTGCCTGGCAAACAGCAGGTGCTCAATATTTGCTGCAGGAATGGACAGTTGCTTGAGGGCATGCATGCCTTCGTGGACTTAAAGGAATCAACACAGAGGCAACGAGCACTGTAACGTGTATTTGCTGAATTCTTTGAGAACATTCAATTCTGTGTCAGACAAGAAAACAAATAAAATGGATGGAACTCATAAGATGCATTGCATCTAGATAAATAAGCAAGTAGGTCTTGCGACATAGCATTCATAACGTGTTAGTGTAGGTAAGGGAGTCAGCAACCTGTGAGACAGGGTAGACTTGCATAACGTTCACAGAGCATGTATGTGCTCAACCCAAATAGAATGGGACCAAGAGGCAACAAAGATTCACGAACTTCTAAATATACACAAGATACATGAGCCTCGCCATGTTCATGAGCTCTTAAATCGGACATCCATTGATGACACTCCTTCCAGTCTCGTGTGCCCTGTGCCCAAGAGATGCAAATAAAACCCATAGCTGCTCATCAGACTAAGTAATTGGAAAGCTGCAGCTGTTGGCCAGGGGACTTGCCCTTGTGTCTCTCTGATGAGCAAGTTGTGTTGGCTCCAGCACCTTCCGTCTGCTGAGCCCCCTTGTTTAAACGTCACCTGTGGTCTGCACAGCCGAGAGGAAGACAGTCCACAGGAAAACTGGCTAACTGAGGTTTCAGTAGTGTACACCTCTACCTGACCTGCACCCTACCCTAAGTGTGTTCATCCACTTGTCTCTCTCCCCTTGCTTCTCACTGTGGGCTTGGAATGGATTTAATAGCTGTGTATTTCAGGCATATTCCTTTGGTCTCAGTCTTTCTATTCCAGACCTCCAGGATAAGCTGCCTGGTAGTGTCATTGCAGGTTAGCATTGCAACAAGGAAATTTCCCAACAACAAATATATTCCCTAGAAATGCCATTTTTATTCACTAATAAAAATCACTAAGCCATGATTACTCTTTATCAGACTGATAAATCTTTTCTCCAATTACTATAAGAAAAAGAGAACATTAAAATGAGAAACCCCTATATTCAGAGCTCACAGCAGAAATACTGAGATTATAGACGTGCTAAACATTCTGGCCCTATTATTTATGCAAAACATTCATGACAATTCTTAGAGGAAAACTGCACGGCTAAGATGCTTTGTGATTAACTGATGTATATGTGAGAGACTTTTCTCCAGAAATGAGTAAGTAATTTTATTTTTTCTCAATGTCAGGACAATACCATTGCAGAATTCTACAGTTGCACCCCATCTAACCAGTTTGAATTCCTATGTGTGTGGAGCAATAAAGAGTTGTTATCTCCCTGAGTGGGAGATGGGCTGTCTGAGTCGGTCCCCAGGGTATGTTGTTGCAGACGTCCATGCCTGTTTAGTGGCCATCTGTGTTATGAGTCTTGTTTATCGCTGGTTTCACATACTCAAATTCGTGTACAGAAGATGCTCTCTCTCCTGAGTCACATCTAAATTGTATTTATATTGAGTTCCAAGACTTTTCCTTTCTTTGGTCAAGATCTATGCTAAAAGAATCTTCAGAGCCACTGCTTCTTTTCTCTAATCCTATAAAGTGGTCCCTTTCAAATAGATTTGTTCAGCATCACATTGCAATCATGCTTGTGAAAGTTCAAAAGCTCCTCATAACCCAAATCTGCTGGTTCAGTAGCTCAAAAAAAAAAAAAAAAAGTGAAAAAATCTCCTTTTGTTTTGTGTATTGAATTTACTTTCCATCTTCTAATAAAGGGATGATATTCAATCTCCACTTGAACAGCCCTGTGACATCTACGCTTTGGAGGACGTGCAATGCCAGGAAAATAGCCTCAGAGGGCCTTCGAGACCGCCGACGTGCCTGCGATCCTGTAAAGCTGTTTATTGGGAGCAAGTGACAGAGGCAGGGCTCCGTGGTGTGGAGACAGAGATATACTGGCGAAAATAAATAGCACTTGTTATTACTTCAGGACTTTTAATCCTCAGATCTCCATGGGTCTGGAATACTCCGAATGGAAGCTTCCGCCTTTGCTCTCACTGTTCCTTTACAACCCAATTAAAATCCCTACAGCTGTGAACAAGGCGTGCATGCGTTGTCTCCTTGCCTATGGCTGGCTGCCCTGTGACCTGGAGGCCCAGTGAGCTGGGTCCTCTGTGGACCACGGGAAGAAGCCTGAGCTGGAGGGGCAGGCAGCCCACCTGGACCACTGCCTGAGCTGGGTGCTCACCAGGAGCGCGGCCCCCGGCCCCCAGCCCAGACCTCCAGCCCCCAGCGCCAGACCCGGCAGCGGGCCCCAAGGTCCACCTGCCAGCCTTTGCTGCGTCTAAACGGAAATGGAGGCTGCTGCTGAGCTCCCCGCCGCTACTTCCCCTTCCCCAGTGTTACCTGCCCGATCGCTCCCCCAACACTTGAATTTCCGCAGAGGAAAGTCTTTCACTCTACCCTTAGAGAGCTGGCTCAAAACTGGAATGTGCTGAGAGAGGCAACCTATTGTCTTTATGTCCCATTAAGATGCAAATGGATGACATCCAATGCTTTCCTGACAGCTGGTGCTGCTGGGGCAGACTGTGGGAGGGAGGACACAGTGGAAGTTGGGGTCCTCACCAGAGGTTTGATACAATTAATGCCGTTCTCTTTTCAGACATTCTTTGGGGTGTGTGGGCAGTACGGAGGAGGGAGCTGGAGAGGGAAAGTGTAGGCGTTTGTCAGTTACTTATTCTTCTCTGGATCGAATGCTCTGTTTATACAGTAATGAACCTCTGCCTGCCCTTGCCTTCTGAAAGAGGTCATTTCTAAATGACCAGACCTACTGTGCACACCCTGAAGCATTTTCCCCTTGGGCTGCCTGCCTCCCACACCATCGCTTTCTTCCTCTGGCATTTCACTTGCATTGGGAATTTATGTTGGAGGATTTTCCTTTGTTTACACAGAGGCTGCCTTGGCTTCTCCGGAAATGGCTTAGGCCTCAGCTCATCCTTGTTCTAGCAGAGTGTAGGGAGCAGGAAAAAATGGGAAAGGGGGAGCGGAGGGGGACCAAACCTCTCTCCACTGCTCCATGCAGGAGAGAGGAGTTCCAGGGTCTTCTCTGAGCTGAGCTTATCCTTGTGTTTCTCAAATGTGGAAAAGGTAGTGGCTATGACAACTTTCTACCAGTTTGCTCAGAAAATTCCTGGTTTCTTATCCTCTTACACTAAGCTGAAGAAACCAGCCCTCCGCCAGTGTTGCCACCAACTATCCTGTGAGGAAGCTCAAGCCACATGGAAGAGCCACATGGCGGCGCTCGGCAGACAGCGCCAGCGGAGCCCACGCAGAGCCAGCGAAGAGCCTTTCATCCTCCCAGGTGCCGCCCCAGATATTGTGGGGCGGCAACAAATTATCCCTGTCATGCCCGGTCCACATTCCTGACCCACAGGATGTGCGAGTGTAATGCAATGATGGTTACTTTATGCCACTAAGGTTTGTGTTGGTTTATTGCACAGAAGGAGATAACTGGAACAGGGATCAACCTAAGTCCCTTAGGCCATGGCTGCTTCTGCCCAAGAGTAACGTTAACACTAAACTCTCTTATTCTTTAAAGCCAGCTATTAAATTTATTCGTCTTGCATTTAAATGACCACTTCCTCCAGAGTACCAGCGAAAAGCAGAAATCTCATAAACTACAGGAAGTAATCAAAGAAATAGATAATGCATCAAAAATACTGCCAAGAGAAGTCAAGTCTCTCGATGTGCTTGTCTCAGACCTCTCTGCTTTATATTACATCCCCAACACAAACTGTTAGGTTGAGCTTATCTATTCGGATGAAAATTTTTTACCTCCTTCCATCCTCCAGCGTGTTAGTTACGCCACCTTCAACCTTGCATCTTAGAGGCAGGGAAGGCGACTCCAGCCTTCTGGGTAAGTCCTCCTAAAACGAAGGTGACGGTGATACTCGCTTGGCAGGATTGTGGGAGGATGACAGAGTAAGGAGACTGCTGGGCACCCAGTTGGTGCTCACTATTGCGCTCTCGTTTGATCCCATGCCTTTTAGGTCTTCATCCAAGTTGTTGAAGGGAGCACTGGCCATTATGGGGCAAAGGCAGATCAGCAACAAGCCAGTTACCAGCTCTTTGAGTTCAGCCATTCAACAGCTTCCAAAAGAAGCTTCACAGAGGCAAGGACCTCTGTGTGCTTTGTTTACTGATAGCTCAGGTGCTCAGAACACTTCTCAGCACACAGTAGGTACTGGATAAAAAACTGTTGAGTAATGAAGGGAATTCCGGGAGTCTCTCTCCTCTCAGCCCCGTTTTCTTGAGCGCTCCCACTTGCCTGGGAAGTCCATGGCGGGCTGTCCTCTGGCCTAAGGCTGCTCCTGCCTCCCTCAGCCAAGAGTCTCAGCTCAGGGAAATGCGGGGCGCAAAAGGTCACATATAGCGTGCAGCAAACTGACAACTCCCTCCGCTACACCTATTTTCCACTTCCTAATTACCAAGATGTTTAAACTATAACATGAATAGCCACATTACAGCCATTTGTTATATGTAAAGCAGGGGCATAGCCCATGGATAATTAGGACGTCCCTCTGTGCCAACCTACATGCTGGAGGTATAATTAAGTGTAAGTACCTCTTAGCTTGCTAGCCATTATTACTGGGCTCAAACATATATTCAGCCAGTTATTAGTGAAATTCTATAGCGTCCGGAGGAGCTGTTGTTTTGATCAGTGGAGTAGGAGATTTCCAGCCTGCACCATGCTGCTCAGCTGATCTTGGGCAGCGGGTTTGTGGCGTAATTTCTTTGGTGCCCACATATTCTCCGTTTTCAATATGGAAGAAGCAGAGCTTGGGCACCGTCAGGACTGTACCAACAGTCTTCTGGCACTCTTTTCTCGCTCACTTAGGCCGCAGAAACCGCTCTCTTTCCTCCGGGATTGCTGCCCAGAGCCTCCGGGCTGTGTGCCTGAGGAGCCCAGGTCGCTTCATGCTCGGCAGTCCAGGGAAGCAAGGCTTTCCAAACAAGCAACCTGTGTTTATTGGGCCTTCCCGTGCCACGGCCCTGCGCCAGGGCTATGCCTAAAGCCAGCATGTTTCCTACTTGAACAAGCTTTATAAATAGCCAGTAAAAATCTCTAGATCTCCATCTTATTAAAAGAAAGCAGAGGGAGTGGATGTCGCTCAAGTGGTACAAGGTCCCGGGTTTGATCCCCAATACCTCCTAAAAACAAAAACAAAACATGAAAAAAAACAGCAACTTTCATTGGAGAGCAGATGTAGCTCAGTGGTTGAGTCCCTGCTTCCCACCATTCCTAACTTCAAAAAAAAAATAGAAAGAAAGCAGAAAAGCCAAGATGGTGACAGGGTGGAGGTAGCTAATCCTCCCATGTCTTATTCTGGCTTCTGCTGGCATGTGGAAAGAGCGAGGCTTTGGCATGGAGGGGCAGACCTCCCACCATCCTCCCCTGGGACTAGCCTGTGCTTGCTTTTCCTTCCCAGACCCTCAGGGAGCGGCTCCAGAACTTTCCTGTAACAGGGGCTCTGGACAGTTATCAGGAGAATGACGTGTCTTGAAGCTGCAGTTGCACAGTGAGCAGAGGGTGTGTACAGGAAGCATTTGTTTGGGGTGAATTGTAGTGGCAAGAGAGACATAACAGAGAGGAAGGGGGAGTTAAAGGGGCTGAGGTCACACCCTAAAACAGACACACAGATCCCCTGGTGGCTTGGGGGTCACGGGCCAGGTCACCCACCCTTGGCCACCTCTTTTCCCTGTGCTCAGCACTCGGGAGGGGCTCAATCCAAGCTTGTGGAAGGCACAATGCCTCCCGTGAGTGGAAAGCGCCTGCTTCTCCCATTCGGGCACAGGGATTTGGGAGGTGCATATGCAGATGGCCTTTGTGCTCCCTGGAAGCTCTTCTGCTTTGAGAACCAAAGTGTCTTGGACTAAATATATTCCATACATTATTGGCTGAACGGAAGGCCAAGGGGAGAAGTGGCTTAGAAGAGTTGTATCCTACAGGCATTATGGAAGCAGGGCAATATGTTAGATTCTGGGACCACAAAGATGAATAAGACGTAGAGAGGAGTTCTCAGCCCCCTGGAATGCCAGCAGGCATTTCTCTAACGCTGAGCTGCATGACGGATGCTTTTCTCCTGACTGAATATTCCTGGATGTCATGAAGGCTCGGCCAAACCTCCAGGAGGCTGAGAAGTCATCTAATGGCTGCTTCGTGAAGATCAGGGCAGCGACCTGAGTGGTGGCATGGAGGCTGCTTGTGGGGTCCTTTCAGAGCCTGGGATTGCACCCCACCCCCACAGACCCCTTCCACCTGTCTCCCAGGCTGGCTAGTGCCCCAAGCCTTACCTGTAAATGCTTCCACAGAGCTCCCCCTTCCAGGAAATCCTCCCCAATCTCTGCGCTTGCTATTTCTCCAACCTTCTCTTTATTTTTATATTTTCTTCCTAGAGACAGACTATGTAGAGCTCCCAAGAAGTTTGCGGGTTCCTAAATTCCTTATGTGCTAGGAAATTAATCACTTATGGGGAATGGGTTTGAAGGTGAGAGGACGTCTTCGTCTACAGCAGGCTCTGTACTAGGAACTTTACGTAACTCATTCCACTTAATCCTCACAACACTCCTGCAGGAGCAACTAATGTCTTTTTTGCATCTCGGGAAATTGAGGATCATAAAAATAACTTCTTTTGTCCATGTAGCAAATGTTTGTTGAGTGGCTAAAATGTGCCAGGCACAATGTCAGGTCCTGGGGAGGTAACGTTGAAAAAGTTAAATACAGACACAACCTTTAGAAAATGTACGGTCTAGCCAGGGCTCAGACATGTTAATAGTCAGTTGCATGGAAGTAAAAAGTGTTTGGGGGGCAGGGGGTGCTACATGCTAAGGGAACATTCGGAGGAGCCTCTAACCCCTGGAGCAAGCGACACCTAAATGGAGAAATAAAAGAGAGCAAAGTTCT
>JAQZBX010104834.1:0-10915 GCA_029593785.1 Cabassous unicinctus
CAAACAAATATACAGTCAGGTTATATATTTTGAGTCAATTTGGAAGTTTTTGCCTTTACAATAAGTTGCTTTTTTACAATTATTTCTGTTATTAAGGTTTCCTTACTTTGTACTTTTCCTTTTATTATTTTTTTTTGTCTTCAGTTCCATGGGTCAAGTTTTCTTTAAAAAAGTGGATTGGAATTTATAATTAATGTTTCACAATATATTACCCTAATCGTATGTATTTAATTTTATGGTTGACTGGTTTAGAATCTCATAGCCAATTCCTTCACAACACAGTTTCTCTTCCTGAGTTATTTATTTTGATTCATTTATTAACTAGGTGGAATATGACTTAAAGCATGTATTTTTTATAAGAAAAAGCAGGAAGATGGGATATATATGAACTCTTGCACATTTGAGAATGTGATTCTCTTGCCTTCAAGCAGTGGCTGGAAATCTTGGATTATAACCTTTTGTCCTGAAAACTCTCTAAATACTGTTCCATTATCTTCTGGCATTCTATGTTTGCAGACAAGAAGCCGTGAATTTGATTTGCCTTTTCTACCAGGATGCTAGCAGGATTCGTGTGTGTGTGTGTATTTCAAAAACTTTTCCAGGATGTGCCTATGGAGAGGGCAGTGCTGATCGGGGAGAACATATTACATAGGTGGAATGACATGCATTTGGGGTTGTTGGTAGAAAATAATATGTGAGGTCCATGAATTCAGGGACACATGTACATTTCCATTGTAGAGAAACAGATACAGAGTCGGTGGAGGAGGTAGCTCTGGTAGACACTGCAGAGTCTTTACATTCATATAATCACACAAGTGGGATGAGCGAAGAGCACAGTGGGAGTCAGACCAAGAAAGGTTTCGGTGAAGGCTGAATTGCACATACATCATCCTGAGTACCCGCCGATGGCGCTCCTACCTCATGGTAATGGCATTAGAATGAGGGAAAACCGCATGCAAATTGAATTAATTAGATCTACTGGATGAACAGAACTGGTCTAGTCAGTGCCACCTTTGGCGAAGGTCTGAGGAGGAGGAGTTTGGAAGAATTTGGGCTGCTGGCAAAAAAGAGGTTTTCCGAAAAAGAATTTACATTATACGTAAACGGGTCAGGATGAGCTTGTATGCTCAAGAGCGTCAGGAATCCCACACAGCTGTTATTTCTTCTGCCCACTTTGTGGAAGCCAGTGTAGGTGAACCACGGCCCTGTGAAGCCACCCTGCCTCTCTTACAGAGAAGCTCATTCCCTGGTGGCCTGGGAGCCGAGTGATGCCACGGCCGGGATTCTTCTCCCAGCCCTTTCTAATGTCCAGGAAGTCTGGGCCTCCTAGGAGCAGGGTGCAGTGGACAGTGGGGGTAGAACAAGAGTGTCTGGGTGGAAGTTTCTTTTTATTTTTCTAGAACTGTCATCTCAATCTATTTTATTGAACTTAAATGAGGTATTCTTTTTAGAAGCCTTTCAACATGATGAGGTCCACATTTAACAATATTTGGCTATTCCAGGATCATGAGTTTCTCCCTTAAATCAGTAAAATCAAAGCGATTTCAGGCCTCTGGGTGAGCGTGGGGGTTGGATACTATAGTTTTCACTTTTCATCCTGTTGTGTTCAGGTGGTAGGCTGGCTGTCCTTTCCACCACCAAAAATAAGTAGTTCACAATTACAAGGCTGTTAGAAAAGTGAGAGCAAACAGAACACCTTTCCTTCATCTCTTCTGCCCCAGGAATCTTCAAGTGCTAACTCACTGGGAAGCTTGGGGAAGTTCCTTCCCTCTCCAAGCCCTAGCTCTGGCAGCTATGACTGCAAGAAAAGCGTCGCTGTCCTGAGATGGCCTGTGCGTGAGGCTTTGGCAGGCCTGGAGGCCCATATTGGCAGAACAGGCTGCGTCATGGGAAAGACTCTGCTTGGGTGGGACACGCACCAGGGTTTTCGTGTGCTTAATCCACCCCCACACACCTCCAAGCCTGACACCAGCAGTGCTAGGAATTCCTCCTCTAGGAGTTCATTCCTTCATTTGCGGGCACTGGGAGGAGTAAGACGCTGCTCTATTAGCTCTAAGTTCAGATGACTTCCTCAGTCATTCTCTGACACCTGCTCCTAGAGAGCAGCTGTGGGGTGGGGGTTAGGCTGGGAGTCTGCGGGGGGCGGGGAGGAACAACCTTGGAGTACAGCCCCTGGCCAGGGAAGAAAGGTGGGCTCAGCAGGGCTGGTACCAAGGGAGGCAGCTCTGGACACCTGCGCACACAGTACCGAGTACACTATAAGTGCCGCTGCCCCCACCTCCTGGCCTTGGCCTCCTGGCTCTGTGACAGGGTCAACCCTCTTCCTGAAGATGGGAAGGAAGAGAAACAAAACCCTCTCAGTGTTGGGGTCTGCACAGCACAGGTTGGCTTGGGGTAAACGGTGCCTGACTTGGTTTGACTCCCCCAAAACAGACACTGAAACAAGGTTTGAGTGCAAGTAGTTTAATTGGGAGACGAATCTAGGAAGCTTTGGCTGGGGGTTGGGGGACTAAAACAAGGATGAACAAGAAGCCAAAAGAGGGTATGTTAATGAGCAGGTTATTGCTGTGGGAGACTGAGGCTCAAACCTGCTGGACACCCCTAGGGGAACATGTGTCCGGATGCCCGGCCGTCGAGGTGCAGAGCTGAGGGAGTTATTCATCAGCTCTCATTCGCCGTTGGTTGAAGACTGCTCCGGGGACACAAACTCCCCTGCACCCTGGCCTGTCCTGGGTACGACCAAGCTCACTGCTGCAGCCATGGAAGGCCCTAGGCAGAGAGCAGCAGATGAAACACTCAGCATGTATGGGACAGTGAGAGCCAGGGGTTGGGGGGGTGCAGTGTTGGCAACTGCTACAGCGGCCAAGAAACACTTAGTGCAGATGTGCAGTTTCAGAGAAGGAAGGTTACAGGTGGGCAGTCCATCACCACAGAGGCCAGAACAATGGAAGGCCTGAGCTGGAGGCCTAAGGCAAGCATCTGTGACAGATGGGGCTACTAGACCCTGGAAGGGTTTCAGAGAAATTGAGTCACTTGCACCAGGCCACAGAGATGGCAGGTGGCAAGGTTGGAACCCAGGGAACCCAGATCGTCTGACTCCTAGTGTGTGATGTTGCCAGCAGAGCTGGCTGCTTTACACCATCCCACAGGCTTGCTCCAGCATGGCAGAACTGGCTGATACTGACCCACACGCTAACGGCTTCACTGGTAAAGGTCACTGTCTACCTGGGGACCCAGCATTTCCCTCACACATATTTCAGTGCAGCATGCAGGCCCTGGAACCTAAGGATGCAAGGGTGGAGCCCTCTGTCATATCTCTGAGTGGGATAGGGCGGCCGCACTGGCCAACTAGTGACATGCTGGTATTGTACCCTTGGTGGCAAGTAATGGGCTCCATGTGGCAGAAGGAAAGCAGTTCTCTATCTACATCCATATTTGAGCTTCCAACTGTGCTTCAGAGACAGGGCCAGGCATTATCCTCCAGGAAAAGTAAGGAGGTGTCTCCTTGCACTAGTCTCATTTTTTATGAGATGGCGATAACCTTCTCATGGCTAATTCGTTAAGGAAGATATTTTTCCGTGCCATGGGGCCACAAGATCCTATCTTTCTCCCTCCATTTGATTAGGAAAATCCAAGATCGCAAATTGGTTAACTCAGGCATCCTTTTCAACTCCCAATAATTTCTCTTTGTTGCTAATGGTACAGTTGTGATATCTCACCATCAAGTCATTAGAATGAAAGATGCTAAATAGATCTACACTAGTACTGGAGCCAGATCCATTTTTATTGACCTTCCTCTTCTACAGCGTTTCTTGAGAGATGTTTATGTTGATGCATTTTATTTAATTCTATTCATCAAGATTAGGGGCAAAAATCCTCATCTGTTTTTGACTGAAGTCAATAAAAGCATCTCTGGCAAAACCAATACAATGCAGCAGGGAGGGTGTCATTCTTTTATTCATTTCTTTTTA
Source organism: Cabassous unicinctus (assembly GCA_029593785.1). NCBI lineage: Eukaryota > Metazoa > Chordata > Mammalia > Cingulata > Chlamyphoridae > Cabassous > Cabassous unicinctus. The sequence continues at coordinate 3,972 of JAQZBX010104834.1, forward strand.
AAACTCCCATGCAGTGGGACATCATCTTGAACACTTGTAGAAGTGAGAAGCAAAAACACAGAAGGAACACAAAGGGATTTTCCTCTGTGATGAAGACAGACACCTCTGACGCCTACCAGCAGGGGCATCTGTGCTCTGACCCTCCCACAGGTCACAGGGCCCCAGAATTTCATGTCCCCCTTCTCCTGACTCATACAGGCTCAATTATGCTTTCCTAGTAACCAAGACAAAACCTACTCACTGATTTAAATCTGCATTATACAATTGACCTATCCATGTCTCCAGACTTTATGCACTATTTCATTTCTTGCCATGTACAATTGCACACGTGATACCTTATTTAAAGCAATAGCAGGTATTCCATGTATCTTATGAAATGTGAACAACAATCATTAAGTCAAGTCTGGTGATTTTTAAAGAATATTTTGGAAGATTCAGTTTATCAGAAAATCAGAGCCGGTAGATATACCTACAGACATCTCATCCTTGTTCCATACGGGCCACCTTTATTTCCACCCATCCTCACCCTCCTTTGTAGAATGTCTTCCTCATAACCCCTTGTGTTCATAAGGTAAGTGTGACATTCTTATGAGAAACCAAACATGGGTGGTGGGGTCTAAACATGGAATTGAAATTCATTCATGGTACAAAAATATTCAATGGTTTCTATCTGAGATTTTTCCAGGTGCAAGAAAGTGATAAGGGGAACTCAGTTCTCCCAATTGGTCTTGAAGAAGCAATCACAACAATTACGGATTCCCATCTGTGGCAGTTTGATATTATTTATGAATTCCAAAAAGAGATATTGATTATGTCTGTAAACTGGTCTGTTCTTCTGGTCTGTTCTTCTGGGTGTGACACCCCTTTGGTTGTATTAAATTCAGAGGTTTCACTTTTACTTTATTAAATCAAGATTAGGGCTTTGATTCTACCACTTCATTAGGGCATGCAGGGTTGAGGCCCCGCCCCTTCACTGGGCTATATAAACAGATGCTCAATCAAGAACACAGAAGTATATACACAGAGAAGGAGAACACAGAGGAAGAGAGACAGCGCCATAGACATGGCAGAGGTCCTGGGAAGAGAGATGATTCTGATAGTTTGCAGCTGAAGAGAACAGAGCAGCTGAGAAGCCCTGAGGGCCAAGCCTAATGCCAGCCTACAGCTAAGATCAGAAGAAGCTGGGCCTATGGTGCCTTAAGAGGAAGAAGGAAGGCTGAACCCTCACAGACATTACCCGTCATCTTGCTTCAACACGTGGCAAAGGACTTTGGGTGAGAAAATACCGCTTATGGTACCTTGAGTTGGACTCTTTAGGGCCTTGTAACTGTAGCTTCTACCCCAAATAAATACCCTTTATAAAAGCCAACAGATTTCTAGTACTTTGCATCAGTACCCCTTTGGCTGACTAATATATCAACTGAGACGCGAAAGACCCAAATGTTCTAACCAACAAGCTTGAACTGAATTCTCACACTTTCTTGTGTTAGGGCACCTCATTCACGGTGTTGGTGGGTCCCCAGCCCCTTCTGCTGCTGTTTTGACTCCTTAAAACCAGTGAGGAGGGCAGCCACCTCTTTAGAACCTCCCTGCTGGAGATGGGGGAACATTGGGCTTCTGTCAAACTTGGCTACTTTTCTGAGGTTTTCTGACCTAGACATGTTGGGTCTGGGGTGGATTGGACGATGCTCTGAAACCCCTTAGTTAAAAAATCTAAGCCCACCCAGATAGGCCTCTCTGCGGGGTCAGCCTAATGTTCTGAAGGGAGCAGTCTTGTTCAGGCCCCCAGCCCTGGCAGGTCAATTACTGCCCATGAGGACCCTCCAGGCGCACTGGAGGCCCCACACCATCTCTGCCCCTTGTGCCGCATTCCAACTTGACATTACTGCCTGCAGTTTCCTCTAACAGGCTCTCTCTGGTCCTGGGCTTTACTCAGAACACTTCCCCCTCACTCTAATGCCATAGACTCCCACTATCATTTAATTTAGATCTCATTTTATCTGAGACACCTTTCCTACTTCTCCATTTTTGGATTAGGTGTCCCTGCTGTATGCTCTTTCTTCCCTCCTGGGCACTGGAGCATGTGGAGGGAGGTAACCATGTCTATTTCAGTGAATGCTGTATCAACGTTTGGCTCATGGGAGGTTCTCAACAAATGTTTGTTGAATGACTAAACAACTGAAAGGAAGGAAGAAAGGAAAAAGAATATGAAGACAGACAGGTAGATCCCTTCTTACCCACAGCCCCCGTGGGAGGCTTGGCCCACCAGGCTGCCCAGGGTGATTAGATGTGTTGAGCAACGTTGGGCCAGCCCGACTTCCCCGAGCCTGCCGCCAATGAAGGCTGGTCCCAGGAGACCAGCAGTGCACAGGCCCTCTCTGGGGACAACCTTGGTCCTCTGCTTCCACTCTTACCCAGATGCATCTGTGTTCAGACTCAGTTCACTCTCTGCTCCACTTAGGCTCCTTAATAAAGCTGTATTATGTGATGCCCTTTTATTTTTTCTCTCCTGCTAGACCATTGTTTGCCCCCCAGTGCTGCTCTACTTAAGCCCTAATCACTGGGCTGGAGTTCCTGGACCTTCAGCTCAGCGATAGCCTATGGGCTCTCAGGTCCTGGGCAGAGGCTTCTGCAGGGCTCTGTGTGGGTTGTCCCCGGGGGGACTTGCTCTTTCCCCACATACATGGTCCTCACTGGCTGTTGGCCCCATGGAGCAGGGGAGTGAATGCCTATCAGCTCCCTCGCCCACTCCATTGAGCCCATGGCATCCCCTTCCCCAGTCTCTTTTTCTGGGGCCCAGGAAGGAGGATGAGATGTCTGATTGCTCCTAGTCTCCCATTTCACCTCCACCTTCTCCCACTGCTGCCACTGAGCTTGGAAGCGGCAGGCTCAGAGCTAGGTCAGATACTGTGCGAGGAAACAAGAGCCTGTGCCCAATGCACAGCTCCTCTCAAATGACTTGGGCCAGACCAGCCATCCAGGCACTGCTTCTGATCCCAGTTTTCACAGCCAAGTCTACTTTCTTCTGATTTGGGAGGCACTATGCACTTTGAAAAATCAGAGATGGGGAGGGGCAGTTGGCAGCTAACAGGGCCTTGCTGGGCGAGGGTCTTTTTTTATTTTATTTTATTTTTTATTTTTTAAAAGATGCTTAGGTTAGATAAATGTTACACAAAAATTATAGGGATTTCCATATGCCCCACCTCCCACACCTCCCACAACCTCCCACATAAACATCCTTCATTAGTGTGGCTCATCACCTGCAATGGATATACACATCTTGGGGCTTTGCCACTAAGCATGGACCATAGTTCACATTGTAGACCACACTCTCTCCCACACAGTTCTGCATGTTATATGATGATATAAAATGGCCTATATATGTCATTGCAATATCACTCAGGATAATTCCCAAGTCCCAAAAAAGCCCCTGTATTATAACTGCTTTTCCCTCTCCCTGCCCCCAAAGCATCCAGTGGCCACTGGCTCCACATTAATGTTGTAATTTCTTCCATTGCTAGAATCACAATATGTCTATAACAGAATACCAGTGAGTCCACTCTAGTCCATAGCTCTTCCCCCAATCCTGAGGAGTCTTGGGTGGTGATGTCCACTCCACCTCCAAGTGAGAGGGGACTTATATCCCATGGATACAATGGATGGGATTATCCTGCCTGGGGCTGCAGACTCTCTCCATTTCTGGGGATGGCCGTTGTCCAGCATCATCTCCCTGCCAGGTGTCCTGGGTGAGTCAATTGAGCTGTAGAGTAGGAGTTGCAGCTCCACCAAGATTCTGGGCCCAGCTGGCATATGGGCAGCCCAAAGACCCCATTGCAAGGGTCTTTTTGCAGGAGGTCTGTGTGAGGACAGACCTGAGTGCATTAGGCTCCGTCGTGTCGCGGCCTTGCACAGTATATGGAGCCCCAGACCTGTCTGGGCCTCCGCATTGGCCCTGCCTGCCCTGGCTCCTGGCCTCAGTCCTTAGGGGGACAGCATCTCAGCCAGACCCTTTCGTAGGGATTCCTACTCAGCCCCACCTGGGGAGTCTCTAAAGCACATCTAAAGTACAGCGAGGGCAGACTGACCAAGATCAGGTTGGGCAGCCCAGGAAGTGCCATGGCAGGCTATCGGGGGCTTCCCCAGCAGGTATGGACCCTTCCGGGGCTGCAGACCTGTGCACTTATCTGCCACTGCTATGGCAATACTGAAACAGAGGGAGCTTCCTGGAGATTTTTTTAATTGAGTTTTGAATTTATGCTTGAACTTTGAAGAAGGAGAAAAAAGACAAACTCTTTAAGCAACTTCCATGAAAGGTTATAAAACACAGATAATTTACATGTGGGAGCAGATGGCAGGCTGGATACTGTCCTAGGCAAACTGCGTGTCCCCAGGCAGTTCTTTTTAATGAATACTACAAGTTTATATGTGGTTTATAAACTCAAGGGCTAGTGATTCCTCTGAGTGATTGATTGTAGGTTAAACAAATTATAATGCTCATGACCTTCACTTCTCCCAGGGAGACTCTTCTCCTGCCCCCTCCCTGTTCAGGGCCACCCAGAGCAACTTGAGTCCTACCAAGACCCCCAGACCCTTGTCCACTGGCAGGTTCTGACAGCTGCTTGCTCTGGATCTTGTGGGTCTCTTCTGCTTGTGAGCACACTGGTATTTGCATGCCCAGGCTCTGGGTCTACACCCCTGCCCCAAGCATGCTACCCTCTTGTGAGTGACCCCATGAAACCCCATGTCCGGGCCCAGGCCTCCCTGGACCCCCTCAGAAGGGAATCCTGGAGGCCATCTTCTCTTGGGCAGCCCTCCCTCCTGGGGCCCATCCCATCCCAAAGTCCTCCACGAAGGTTCCTCTTCCAGTGCAGGACCCATACAGGGCCACCACTCTGGGCTTCCTGAAGGTGTGTCTGCACTTCACTGACCCCTCTTCTCTCTCGCCATGGATCCAGGCTCCCGGACTTGTCCTGGCCCTCAGGGCTGTGGAACTCAACCTATCCCATCCCCTCCCCGAATCTTCATCTCTGGACACTTTGACCACCAATGATTCAGTTGTGGAGCAGCTGAGGGGTGTCAGGAGGCAAGAAGGAGAGAGTGCAGGTCTAAAGCATTGGGACCGTGAAGGCCAAGGAGCTCACATAGGTTGGGGAGAAAAGAGCACTCCAGTTACAAAAGTACTATTTCCTTTCAACTTTTCAGGACCCAGTTGAGACTGTCCATACTGGGCTCCCCTGCCTGTGCCACAGAGTCACCTGCGTGCTGTTACATCAGCTTGGCTGGAGAGGCAGCAGGAATAGCAGTGATGGCTAACATACGACAAGGACTTGTGAGCTGGACACTGTGACAAGCCTCCTCTATGAGCCCACATTCCAGTTAAGAAAGCTTGGGCAACTTGCCCAAGGCCCTATGTGGCCAAGTTTCCAGCCCTTCCAGCTCATCTCCCAAGTCTGCACTCTAGTTTAGTGCTAGTCTGCCTTTTCTGAGGGCAAATCAAATAGTACATCATGCATCCCCAGGAAATTTCTGAACTCTGGTTAGCACAAGGAAAGAACAATATGCTTGGAGAAATCCAGGGTCAGGTTCTTGCAGCTCAAGTCCAATAAAGCTCATGGGAACACAAGATGAAAAACAATGTACCCAGGATTATTATTTTTAAAATACCATGTTAGCATGAGCTAAAATTCTGGTGGAAAGTTCCTAATTTTTCAGCAGAACTTTTTCTTTCTCTCGAACAGATGGCAAGATTTTTATCTCAACTTCAACAAGGAAATTGTTTTCTCTCTCTTTTTTGCATGTGCAAGTACATGCTGTTTCATATATTAGCATGAAAGTAGTCTTTGTCACACTTGAGATGCAGAGAAGACACTTTAAATAAAGCATTATCAGTAAACAGTGCTTGTGACAGTTTGAAGTTGTTTTATGAATCCCTAAAAGAAAAAAGATTACGTTTTTGAACAAATCCATTCCTGTGGATGTGAGACTCTTTTGATTGGACAACATCAGTGAGGCATGACTCAGGTTGAGTCTCTGCCCTCTTGCTGGGTAAACGGAGACACAGAGAAAGAGATACAGGAAAAGGGAGCTCTGCCATTTTTGATCCTGCCATATGAGAGAGAGGGCTCGAGGATCGCTAGCAGCCAAAGCTTAAGCATGAAGCCCCAAGAGGCTGAGTGCACAGAGCAGCTCAAGGCTGAAGAGATGAGCTATATACCTCATAGCCCACAGCTGAACTAGGGAGAAAATGGAGCAGGTGAGACTGAGAGAGGAGGTCCGGAAAGAGACAAGCTCTATGCCTGGTTGCCCACAGCCGAGCTCCAGGAGACGGTAGATTCTGGAGGGGGAGGCAGAGATCGGCGGCCCTCTTGTTTTGCCAAGTGACAGGACCCCAGGATCCACAGTAGCTGACTTTAGTGAGAAAGCATCTCTGCTGACACCTTGATTTGGACATTTCACAGCCTTGGAACTGTAGGCTTTTACTCTAAATAAGATTCCCATTTTAAAAGCCAACCCATTTCTGGTACTTTGCATCAGCAGGCCTGTGGTAAACTAAGACAGTGGTCATAAAGTAGCAGGAAGATAATATTTCACTAACTTGCCCCTGCGAAAGCCACCCTTCTGAACGGTTTTTGTTGACTCTGTACACAGACTCATGGCTTCCAACCTTTTTTTTTTTCCACTACATTCCGCAAATCCGGGGACCTTCCTTGGTGACCTGAGAGATGACCTGGCCTAGTACCCACTGGCCTTTGAAGGGTAGAAGCACCCAGGGCCGAGGCTCGGCTGCCAACTCCCAGCCCCGAGCATGTATGGACAGAGGGCTCCACAGGGCCAGTCCTCAGTACCGCCCAGCACCCCCAGGGTTCCTGACCCCTCCTTCTTTAATGCATTCTCTCAAAGAGCACCTGGTAAGTGCCAGGCATGGGCAGACAGGTGTCCCCACT
>JAQZBX010104835.1:0-10911 GCA_029593785.1 Cabassous unicinctus
CCGCAGAGGGAGAGAGAGAGGGAGGGTCCTGTTGCCCGTTATTGACTAACCAGTCCAGCACCCAATGAGGCATATTTCTCAAGGAGCTCAAAAAATGGCCTTTGTAAAAGTATAAACAGGGTGAAATTAGGCTCCAAGTCTTGAAGTGCTCAGCTCTCCTCTGACGAGAGCTAAGCACCTCTGTTGATGGCCGCCACAGGTTTGGAGGGATGGAGGCTTTTAAAAGGTAGATTTGCATGAAGTAATACAAGCCCAGTTCAATGAGAATTTCTGCCAGATTGGGCTATAATGAACTCAGTGTGTTTTAATGAAGCTAGTAACTGATTATCTTATTAAATTTTACTAGATTCTATTTCAGGTAATTTTATTGTAATCCTGTTAAAATCTTTCATGAATTCAGAATTGTGCCAGATTTTAAAAAGGAAACCAAGTTGCATTACTTTATTCCCATCATATAATTTTCTTAAGATGTTTGCCATTATTTGATAAACTATATTCTTCCTCATCTCAGTATTTTGATTATATTATAATAAATGAGGGGGAATGGCAAAAATTGGAAACAGGCATGTAAAATACCCTTTGCTGCCACAAAATCAGAAGAAATAAATTTTGAATGTAGTATATATTTCAATAAAGATTTAAGTTAAGGAGGTAAAAAAAAAATTTGTGGCTTAGGTTTACAAAATCAATAAGTAGCATTTTGTGAAGTCCAAACATATATTTAATGATGCAAGACCTGGTAAACTCTACAGGTAAACAAATGCCAGTGGAACAGATGACAATGAACCCTGTATGTATTTGTCCAAATGATGCTTTTCAAAATTCAGCAATAGTTTCTTTGGCAATCCACATGGAATTTCAGCTCTTAAGATTATCAAGTTGACAAATTATACTTTGTTATCTGCTATACCTGGTTTTGTGCCTGTATTACTCAGGGTTCTTTAGGGAAACTGAACTGACAGGAGATATCTGTGAATAGTATGAGATTTTATAAAATTGACTCACCTGACTGTGGGGATGCCCAAGTCCAGATTCCATAGGGCAGGCTGCAAACCAGGGGCTGTAATGAAGGTTCTTGATGAGTTCCCCAGGAAACACTGGCCTGAAATAGAGATGGGAACTTGCTCCCTGAATGTTGAAATCACTTCTCCTTTTAAGGCCTTCAACTAATTGGATGAGATGTCACTCATTGATGATGGCAATCTCCTCAGTTGATTGTTTATGTAACCAGCCATCTATGCAATCAACTCTTTGATGATTAAAGTCCATAAAATTCCCTAATATTACCATTAGCCTGGTGCTTTCTTGATCAAACAACTAGACACCATTACCTGGCCAAGTTGACACATTAGCCTAACCATCACAATAACTTACCCTAACATTTCAGCTGTCTCTCCGTTTATGGAAGACCACCAGTTCTGGCTATGCTGCTTTCTCCAAATATTCTCAGTGGAGAATATCTCAGATGAGTAATTCATCATTATTGCGACATGAGTTAATGTCTCAAGAGTGTCTGCTGAACACAAAACAAATTATAAGAAGTTTGACTTTGGGGCAAATTTAAGGGAACATGTGGTAACTGTATGTATTATAAGCTGATATTTTATCTTCAGTAAGCAATTCAAGAATCTAAACTTGTTTAGAATCAGTGCACTTTCCCTTTTCATCTGTTTTCCCAAACGCCATCCAATGTTACACTTAAGAATGCTTTCTCAAATGCCCTTAAATTGGATATTCCCTGCTTGGGATGTGAAATTAAGGGAAGGATAAAGGTTGTATTGTATGGTAGTTGAGCCGAGTGACCCCACAAACAGATAATTCCATTATATATAAAGTCATGTTCAAAATTTGTAAGTCAAAATTTTGCAAGAAATTGATCAAAATTATTGACATTGTCAAGAAGTAGACCTAGTGGATTTAATGGCAGTATTTTATATAAGGTTAGTCTAGGTCAAACAGGAATGGGAAAAGAGGAGAGATTCAGGGGAAGCAGGTATCAAGTGTCTGTCCAATCTCCCCTCTCTGAGGAAAAGTCATGGAAGGAGATGCATATTAGACTAGTTGAAGAGACTAGAAAGAGCAGGAAACTTCTTTTTCATTTCTTATTTGGAACTACAGAAATAAACCATTTCACAGGTGTTCTAGTTTGCCAAAGGGCTACAAATTCAAAGTACGAGAAATGGGTTTATACCAGAAATATAGGGGATTTATTTGGGGTGAAAACTTACACTTCCAAGACCATGAAAAGCTCAAATCAAGGCATCATAAAAGGTGCTTTCTCACCAATGCCACTGCCATAAGGTGAAGCAAGATGGCCACTGATCTCTGCTGAGCTCTCCAACTTTCTGCAGCTGTAGGTAAATCTGGCATCTTACTCTTACTGGGCATCTTCTCTCAGTCTTGGTGGCTCTGCTTTCTGCCTGAGTTCAGCTGTAAGCTATCAGGCATATGGCTAATTTCTCCCTGAACCACAACTCTTGGAGCTTCTCAGGGGCTTCTCTCCTTGCAGCTCAGCTGTGGGCAAAACTGGAGTCCTTTCTCTCACACATGGCAGGATCAAACATGTGACATCCTTTTACTGTGTCGTGTCTTCTCTGTCTCCATTTATATCAGAACAACCCAGTAAGAGGGCAGAGACTCAGCCTGAGTCATGCCTCACCAATGTAGTCCAATCAAAAGCCTTAAATGGATCTTATCAAGTAATCCAATCAAAGACTGCTCAACAGAATTTAATGCAATCAAAGTGTAGCACACCCATAGGAATGGATTAGTTAAAAAACATAATCTTTCTCTTTTTGGGATTCATAAAATAATCTCGAAATGCCACAACAGACTGTGCCTGACCCCTTCCTAACTGCCCAATTTTTGAGAGTCAAATGTGATAAATGGTCCCCTAAGCATGCCAACTTTCTCTTTCCTTAGGGAAATAGGCCTCATGGGTATGATTGAGAAGTGGAAGACTTCAAAAGAACAGGATTTAAGAGGGATACTAAAATGGATCATTTTCCTATTTTCAAGATACCATTCTTGTTTCAAGTGTCTAGTCAATTTCTGTTCTTATTCCCAATGGCATCTATTCATACATATATTATTCTTAAGCCTACTACACTCCTGCCTTTCCCTTTCCTTTCAACAGACCCTGCCTGCTTAAATGCCTGCATAAGGAAATTCTTCCCCATTTTTCCTTACTTTTACCCCATACTTAAATATATCTATCCTCATATCTTTCTTAGAAGAAGGTGTTTTCCTGCTTTGACAAAGCCTATATTCCTTTTTGCAATACATATATGAAATCCAGATATTGTGGAGAGAGAGAATTTTCTAAATCCCTTTTATTCTCAATTAACATACCAAGAGTCAAAGGGGCTTCATTTAGAGTTTTGCAAAAAGGAAGTCATGATCAGATAGAATGGGGAATAGAAAAATCTGTTTTTGCCAAAAGAAGGAATATGTGAATTAGAAAGGAGAGGTACAGGAAGATGTGTCCATATCTTTCCTCTCTGAACTGAAGTTTCAGAGAGCAGAGAGGTGATTAGGCAGATTGAAACAAACCCCAGGAGCCAGAGAAAATTCTGTTTCTTCTAATATTTGGGATTCTGGAAGATTCTTTAAGGAGAATACCTCAGAAGTTTCTCCCTCACCCTAGTTTCCCTAAGCTTCTTTATGTTATGAAAGATACGCAGAAGTTACTGTTCACTGTGAAGTTATGTACACTATAGCTGAGGATTCTGATGGGGGAGATTATCAGTGAGGGTTGTGGCAGGGGGAAGTAGCCCTGAATCTCACTGGCACATTATTGAATGCCTGAGGTGAGGTGCAGAAAGGAGTTACAGCCAAAACAAAGGGGGAGGCAATGGTCTGTTTTGTATTGAGAGCCAGGTCGAAACGCATTAGGGAAAGGTAGATAACTGATGTTCTTTAAGATTATTGCCTCAGTTGAGAGAATGGGCCATAAGTTAAACCATAATAGCTTTCAAGAGAAGACATCAGAAAAATTATCAGGGAAAGAACATATTGTGATTTAGCAGTTACCATATCAAGAAAGTGCACAGATTAAGCACATGAAATGAGAGGCCTATGAGGGTCAAGAGGACACTGTAGACCATAGAAACCTGTTTCCCCTATGCCACCACAATGTCAAATAATCATATCCTTCCCTCATACATCCAAATGCTTTATTGGTTAGAACTATGGAAACATGAAACTCTGAAAGATGGAGCATTTATCAAAATCATCTGAAGAGAGAGTGGGTTACTGAAAACAGGCCTTCCCCAAATATTTGCAGAGCATGGGGGAAAAGTACAAATATGGGCCCATATATGATATATTTAAATATATATCTTAATAATGACTTGGTGTATTAGTCAGCCAAACGGCTTTTGATGCAAAATACCAGAAATCTGTTGACTTTTATAAAGGGTATTTATTTGGGGTAGAAGCTTACAGTTACCAGGCTATAAAGCATAAGTTCCCTCACCAAAGTCTATTGTCACATGTTGGAACAAAATGGCTGCCAACATCTGTGAGGGTTCAGGTTTCCTGGGTTCCTTGCTTCCCGGGGCTGGTTTCTGTCTGGGCTAAGCTCCTCTGCTATCTCCAGAAGCCCAACTGTAGACTATCAGGTGAACAGTTTGTTCTTCTTTCAGGGGCCTTTTCTCTTTCCTCATGTAAAGCTCCTCTTTGTGCTTATTTCCAGGGGCTCTATCTCAAAAACTCCAACTCTCTTTTCTGCCATGTAGTTTTCTCAACATCCTACTGATGTGGCCCAATAAAAGCCTTAATCATAATCCAATATAATCTAATATGCCCAGAGGAAAAGACCACTTCACAAACATAATCTGATATCTACTTTTTGAATTCATAAATAATGCCAAACTGCTACAGAAGGTAAGGTTCCTATTTAGACATGGCACTTTGAGGACAGTCATCCCTTCATCCACAGGCCCACTCCCCCTTTGCTTCCCATCTGCAGTTACATCTTACACCACAAGAGACCTCTTTCACATGCATGTGAGCATCCCAGGCGTCACCTCAAAATTCAGGTGTTTACATACCTCACAAAGATAGACTCTGAAAACCAAGTCATCATAGTTCTGAAAGTGGGTGCAGGGATGTTTGGGCAGGAAGTTCTGAGATTTGAGGTACCTAGTCTGAAAGTGGTATTCTGACTCCTGTTTGGACCTCTCCTTTTTCCATGAGATCCTCATCCAGAGTAGAGGCCCCTTTTACCCTGGTCTAAGGCAGTCCTGCTTAAAGAGATACTGTAAATTATTTTATATGACTGAGATTATTAGATTGGGTTAAATTTATTTTATTTTATTTTATTTTTCTCTCTACCAGATAGAGTTTAGAGCATCATGAGAAAGATCAGAGCAGTTGTGGAGAAATAAGAATCAATATATCATTTGAACATAAGAACATAGTGTTAGAAATTTTGCAACCATGTTACATGTAGAGACAAAAGATCTCTAGGAATTTTGCATTATTTATTTTTCCTTTCACAAGTGAGCAAACCAAGACACAGAGAGATTGAGTGACTTTTTCTAGTAATAAGTGTAAAGCTGGGATTGAACGCCAATTCCATATTACTCCAAAGTCCCAGTACAACATTCCCAATACAGCAAATGTTCTTGTTTGATTCGCAGTGTTTAACCCAGTGTTGGGAACACAAGAAGTATCAACAATTACATGCTGCCTTGGACTCATGATTAAATAGACATGACAAATACAGAAACTGAAAGTTTGAATAATTGCCGGTCAAGGATATATACAAGGTGTAATAAGTTAGATTCTATTACCAGGGAAAATGTGGGAAATGCTCATTAGTCTGTATTCTAGAATCTATTCTAGAACAGGGCTTGATAAATTTATTCTATAAAGGGCCAGATGGTAAATATTTTCAGATTTGTAGGCCATATCATCTCTATCATAACTACCAGTCTGCCATTGTAACACAAAAGCAGGCATAGAAAATACATAAACAATTGGGCAGCTGTGATCCAATAAAATTTTATTTAGAGAAACAGGTGGCTAGTCAGATACGGCCCAGAAGCCAGTTTACCAACCCCTATATTATGTGTTACATATACTATGTGTCTATATGACTAAAGAGTATTCACAATCTTCTTTTTTTATTGTTTCACCATTAGTATAGTTTTTCTTATTAGAGAAATTGTGAGTTTACAGAAAAATCATCCATAAAATATGGGGTTCTCAGATAGGACCCTATTAATAACATATTAAATTAGTGTGGTACATTTGTTACAATAGATGAAAGCACATTTTTATAATTGCACTATAAACTATAGTCCATAGTTTATAGTTCATGGTTTAACTTAGGGTTTAACTTAGGGTTCTCCACTATAAATTATAGTCCATGTAACTGTGAACCCTAAGTTACATGGATTATTATTTAAATTTATAGTTACATGGATCATTATTTAAATTTTATTATAGCAACAAATATACAACCTAAAAATCTGCCTTTTACAACATTTAAATACATAGTTGAGTGTTATTAATTATATTCAGAATGTTGTGCTACAATCACCACCAATCATTACCAAAATTTTTCCATCATCCCAATGAAACTGTGCATTTTACTCTTCCCCATCAACTGGTCACCTATTCTAGCTTCTATCTCAATAAGTTTGCTTGTTCTAATTACTTAAAAGTGGTGAGATCATTCAATATATATCTTTAGATATCCACTTTGTTTCACTCAACTCGATGTTTTCAGGGTTCACCCATGTTTTCGCATGTATCAGCATTTCATTCTTTTATACAGCTAAATAATATTCCATTGTGTGTATATACCACATTTGTTTATCCATTCATCAGTTGATGGAAACTTGGGTTGCTTACACCTTTTGGGAATTGTGAATAATGCTTCTATAAATATTGGTGTGCAAATATCTATTCTAGTCCCTGCTTTCAAATATTTCGTATATATTCTTAGAAGTGGAATTTTCAGGTAATATAGTAACTCTATACTTAAATTCTGGGCAACTGCCAGTCTTCCATAGCAGCTAAAATAGTTTACATTCCCATAGACAATGAATGGGTGTTCTTGTTTCTCCACATCCTCTCCAACACTTTTAAGTTTCCATTTTTTTTCAATAGTCATTCCAGTGGGTGTGAAATGGTAACACACTGTGGTTTTGATATGTATTTTCCTAATGGATAATGATATTGAATATCTTTTCATGTGTTTTTTGCCATTTGTAGATTTTCTTTGTATAAATATCTATTCAAGACTTTTGCCCGTTTGTTAAATGGATTGTCTTTTTGTTGAGTTGAAAGATTTCTTTATATATTCTGTATATTAAACCCTTATCTGATATGTGGCCACCCAAAATTTTCTCCCATTATGTATGGTGTCATTTTACTTCATATATCATCCTTCGAGGTACAGAAGTTTTGGTTTTTTTTTTTAATTTGATGAGACCCCATTTAGCTAATTTTTCTTTTCTGCTGGTGCTTTGGTTGTAAAGTTTAAGAATCCAGTGCCTGACAAGAAGTCATGAAGATGCTCCTCTATGTTTTATTCTAGGAATTTTATAATTCTAACTCTTGTATTTATGCCTTTGATTCCATCTTATTTCATTTCTGTATATGGTGGGAGCTAGGTATTCACCCTCATTCTTTTACATGTGTAGATACAGTTTCCAGCACCATTTGTTAAAGACATTGTTTTTTTCCAATTAAGTGATCTTCTCCCTTTATCGGTAAACAGTTGGCCATAAATGAGAGGGTGTATTTCTGAGCTCTCAATTCAATTTCACTGGTTTATGTCTGTCTTTTTGTAAGTGCCATACTGTTTTGATTACTGCAGCTTTGTAATAAGTTTTAAAATCAGGAAGTTTCAGTCCTACAACTTTGCTCTTCTGTTAAAAGATGACTTTGGCTATTTGTGGCCCTTACACTTCCATATATATTTGATGATTTGTTTATAGATTTCTGAAAAATTTGACATCTAACAAAATTTTGTCTTCAAATCAATAAATATGAAATGTCCTTATATTTATTTAAGCCTTCTTTGATTTTTTTTTAGCAATGTTTTGGAGTTTACTGCATAAATGTCCTTTACATCCTTGGTTATATTTATTCCTAGATGTTTGAAACTTTTGCTATTGTAAATGGAATGTTTTCTTGATTTCTTTTTCTAATTGTTCATTTCTATTGCACAGAAATACAACTGATTTTGAGGTGCTGACATTGAACCCTGACAATTTGCTGAAACCACGAATAACCTCTTGTAGATTTGTTGTGGATTTTCCAAGATTTTCTGTACATAGGATCATATTATCTGCAAATTGGAAAAGTTTTACTTCTCCTTTTTTTATTTGAATGTCATTTATTTATTTTCCTTGCCTATTTGCTCTGGCAAGAACTTTCAGTACAATGTTGAATAACAGTGGAAGCAGTGGATATCCTTGTCTTGTTCCTGATCTTAGAGGTAAAGCTTTCAGTCTTTCAGCACTTAATATGATGTTAGTTGTGTTTTTTTCATATACGCCCTTTATTATGTTGAGGAAGTTCTGTCAAATGCGTCATTTTTTCTGCATCAATTGATATAACCATGTGGTTTTCTTCTTCTTTCATTCTGTTAATGTGGTGTATTGCATTCCTAGATTTTCTTATGTTGAACCACCTTTGCATACTTGGGATAAATCCCACTTGATCATGGTGTACAATTCTATTAATGTGTTGTTGGATTCAGTTGTCTAGCATTGTGTTGAGTATTTTTGCATTGATATACGTAAGGAATATTAATATTTGGTTTTCTTTTCTTGTGGTATCTTTATATGGCTTTGGTATGAAGGTGATGTTGGCTTTGTAGAATGAATTATAGAGTATTCCTTCCTCTTCAATTTTTGTAAGATTTTGAACAGGATTGAGGTGAATTCATCTTAGAATGTATGGTAAAATTCCCTGGTGAGCCAATCTGGTTATGGAATTTACATTGTTGGGAATTTTTGATGACTAATTCAAACTCTGTAATAGTTATTTATCTGCTGGGATATTCTATTACTTCTTTTGTAATATATTTTTGTTACTGAGGTTGGAAACTTACAAAACAATCATGCACATGTGTGGAATTCCCATAAAATTATCCTTCATCAGCACACTGCATTGTTGTGGAATATCTGTTATAGATTATGAGATAATATCTTCAGACTATTACCACTAACTATGGTCTATAGCATACATTTGATATATTTTTTTATTATTAACATAGCACATATTTGGCATTGATGCAAGAATATTACTGTATTACTGTTAACTACAGTCCATAGGTTACATTAATTGTGTTTTTCCAATGCTTTTCTTTTTTTTAAAATTTTTTTTATTGTGGGTAAAAATCAAATTTTTCACAAAACATACCAATATTTGTAAAATGATATATAATCCATTCTTATCACCTTGCAATAGTGATGTACATTTGTTCTATTTCATAGAACTTTCTTGTACTTGTACTATTAACAACAATTCTCATCCACCTCTGTGTTCAGTCCCTAGATTATCCTCTAGCTTTTTTTCAATTGACATTTACATCTCTAGACTACCCTTTTCAGTCACAATCCCAATCATAAACCAGCTGCATTAGTTCTACTCAGTTTAATGTGTTGCCATCAACTCTATCCATTTCTATTAATTCATAAGTCAGTGTAACTAGTTGTGTGTTCCTCAGAATTTGTCCATTTCATCTAGATTATCTAATTTTTTGGCATACAGTTACTTATGGTTTCCTTTTACAGTCTTTTTAATTACAGTGGGGTCACTAGTAAATTCCAGTTTTTCATTTCTTAATATAATTAGGTGGGGGGATGGAGGTGTACAGGAACAGTGAATGTATATGTTTTTGAAGTCAAATTAGTATCAAAACAAATATGATTGTTACATATCTAGGGTGTTAAATTTTAACCCCATTGTAACCAAAAGGAAAATATGAGAAGAATATATCCAGATAGAAAAGGGAAGGGATTCAAAATTGTATAACACAAAAATATAATATATATGAAAGCAGACATTAGCACAAAATTGAGGGTCAAAACAGGTATAAGACGGACAAAACAGGTATAAGACTTACAAAGACTAAATACCAACATTTTTAATACCTTAAATGTAAATCTAATCCACTTTTCAGTGAAAAGGCAGAGAGTGGCAGAATGCAATGACCCTACTCTATGCTGTCTGAAAGAGACTGACCTTATATTCAAAGATACAAGTAGGCTGTGGCTGACAGGATGGAAAAAATTTTCCATGCAGGTCTTAATTAAAAGAGAGCTGGGGTATCTT
This sequence comes from Cabassous unicinctus, assembly GCA_029593785.1. Taxonomy (NCBI): domain Eukaryota; kingdom Metazoa; phylum Chordata; class Mammalia; order Cingulata; family Chlamyphoridae; genus Cabassous; species Cabassous unicinctus. The sequence continues at coordinate 10,303 of JAQZBX010104835.1, forward strand.
TACTGGTATCAGATAAAGTAGACTTTAATTCAAAATTGTTATGAGGGACAAAGATGGTCATTATATACTGATAAAGGTGTCAATTCAACAAGAAAATGTAACAATTTTAAATATATATGTACCTAACAGCAGAACATTAGAAGAGCATTATGAAACAAATAATGATTGTTTTAGTTTGCTAGGCTGCTGAAAGCATATACCATAAAATAGATTGACTTTTAATAATGTGAATTTATAAGCTGAGAAGCTTACAGTTTGGAGGCCATAAAATTGTCCAAATCAAGGCATCACCAAGATAATATTTTCTTCCTGAAGACTGGCTACTGGTTATCCTTGGGTCATCTGCTACATGGCATGGCACATCGTGGCATCTGCTGTTCTTTCCCTTCTTTTCAGTTTTTTCTTTGTTTGTTTTTGTTTTTATAAGGAACTGTACTTTTTATAAATATAATTTTTTTATTTTTTATAGATACTTAGATTACATAAATGTTACATAAAAATATAGGGATTCCCGTATGCCCCGTTCCCCATACCTTCCACATTTTCCCACATAAACAACATCCTTCATTAGTGTGATGCATACAATGTGCAATTGATAAGTGCATTTTG
>JAQZBX010104836.1:0-10911 GCA_029593785.1 Cabassous unicinctus
AGATATGGATACTGTGCTTAATGTGGTCACTAACACACTCCCCTTGGAAAATGATTTCCTTTCCTTGGAAATAAGTTTCTCCAAATATCAAGTGAGCATGTTAACATCACTTTCTTGATGCATCTAAGATATCTTGCCATGAGGAATTGAAAGCATATTTGCTGTAAAATATGAAAGCTCAGCAGGACCCATGAACTGTAAGTCAAGAAGATGGTTGTGAGTTCCTGGTGGGCATGATGATAATAAGAGACATTTACATAGGGCTCACCAGGTGCTAAGCTCTGTTCTGAGATCTTGACCTCTAAGAAACTATTTAGTGCGGTAACATGCCCAAGGAGATTTTAGGGGAGAGACAGAATTTGAGCACAGGAACTCACCTTCTGAAATTCTTCTCTGTTTTGCCCTAAGTTATATGTTTAATGAAAATTTGCTATATTTTTAGTTTTAGTTTTAGGCTTCTCAGCCTATGCTGATACCTTGGAGAATCCTCAGATATTTAGCAACTAAACACTTGATCTTCCAATATCTTTAGGAGGCTTTAACACTACAAAACTGTAGATAGAAAACAGTGTCACCTCGGTGTTTTAACAATTCCTATTTCACATATGTGAAAGGATAAGGAGGAATATTGAATACAAATATATTATTCAGACAGAACCAGTGGCAGGTGGTCTTCTGATAAATATTAAGGGTAACCAATGGCACCAGAAATGGGACAAGGAATATAAAGAATGTAATTGTGGGAGAACTAGAGGATATGATAAACTTTGCCACTTCTAGGCCTGGGGATATTAGCTTACTAAAACTAGTTGAGTAAAACCTAGCATAAATAAGGCCAACATATCAGGTTTATTCTCAGGTAGTATTTTCTGATTTGCAAATGCTTACACAAGACAATGTGGGGAGAGGGGTGGTAGTCTAAAAATGTTTCTATTCTTCAACATGAGGAACCCTAAAATCTATAGGTCTAAGCATATCTACTCCAAATAATGTGTCGTAGGGCTATGGATATATTTTGTGAAGTACTTAAATGCTACTTATAGGATAAAATGGTAGAGGCATTCATAAAATCATCCATAAAAATCTGTTAAGGACTTTACATGTAATTAATTACCTGAGCTTCTCAGTAGAAGCCTATAGCTGAACCTTGCTCTGGAAGAGGAACACACATCATTCCTATAAGAGTCAAATAAAGTGATCTCAGTAATCAGGTACGTTTTTTTTTACTGTGTTGAGTAGTTCCCACTTTGTCCTGAAGTGGAATAAGAGCATAGAGAAGAAAATTGAACAAAAAAGTAAATCCTTATTAGACTCACAATTTAGGCATTGACATGGGAAAGGGGACATTGCTACCATCATGTCTGATTATTATATGCATCAAAATTAAGGAGGTATAATTAAAATGATACCATTGTAAGCCCAAAATACTGCAGGAGAAGACCCCATATTTTCAAATTTTCACAAAGGTAATGATACAATGTGAAGCCACTCAGCAGCCATCGCTCAGAAACCCGCAGACCCTTTTCTCTGGAAACATGACCCAGTTACCTTTACTATGCTCCATGGTGACATTGACGCAAAATGGTTTGTGACCAACACATTGCAGGTCCTTGAACTCATGCCTTCATCTCTACATGTTTGTCCTTCCTCCCCTGGAAAATGGAAATAAAAAATAAAATGCTTTCTGGTCATGCTCTATGGAAAAATTAAAATCATTATTAAAGTCCACAGACAGTGCATTATTAATAAAGCAAAAACATGGTTCCAAAATTAAGCTGCTACAAACACCTTAGAAAGATATCTCTGAAGTAAGATAATTATGATCATACCTAGATAACAGCTGAGTGAACTTCATTATATCCAACTCTAAAATCGTGGGAATTTCCCGTAAGTCAGTATGTTAGTTCAACAATATTCCTTGGAAATGTATTATCCTTCCAGATTTTGGAATACTCTCCAAATTTCTAGAAAATGTTGGCAATAGCAACTGCTATTTTCTTACCAAACCATATTTAGAGAAACACAATTTGGTAGTAGGTAAAAATGTTCTTCTTCCCCTGATGTCTCGAGAATAAACATGTTTTATTACAAAGTTGTCATTTTCCGTGAAGTGTGGATGCTTATATGTTCTATAGACAGCTCATGGGTTGTTCCCTTGGGATAACCTGCACCACTAGGAAATTCTAATTTTATACAATATGGCCAAAGAAAAACATCCTAGGAGACCAATGTATTGTCATCCTTAAAGTCATAAATTTCATCACATGATACATTATTTTTTAGAGTATGAAATTTCAAAAGTAATTCCAAAAATGCTCTCAAGGCTTTATTGAACACATGTGCACAGTCCTTTATCCATCCATCAATACATCCATCCATCCATCTATCCATCCTTCCACACATCTTTCTGTCTGTGCTCTTCATTTAAATCCCAGTAATGGTTTCTCACTGTTTTAAAACTATTTCCAAATTTCTTGACACAGAATACATGGATCAGTTGTAATAATTTCCCCTTGCTTATTTCTTCAGTTCTAGTTGCTCCAGTCTTGCTTAGTGATTTATTTATGTTCTTCCCATTTCAATTTATCCCCCATAATGAGACATTTTAGCCTACTCTCTACTCATACTGGAATATTCTTCTCACAGTGTGTCCTGTCTCTGTACTTCATTTCTCAGATGCCTTGACCAAACTGCCAGGAGGAAACAAATACATCTTTAATGATGCTGTTTGTTTTACTTCCTATTATGTAAAGCATTTGAAAAATCACCTATCAATTTTTAATGCCTGCCTTCCACTCTAGATTCAAACTTTGTGATGACAGGAAATGAGAATATTTGGATGATCTTATTTCTATTACTGAGCAGAATGTGCAACAATTGCAGAATGAATATTATTAACTGAAAGAATTATTTGAATCTCTCCATCCATATTGCTATTAAATCAATCAAAATTTACTTCACATTTGAAATACTTTATTATGAACTTACATAAAACTTAATAACTATTTGTGTAAATATGGTACTTCCTCAGTAGAGTCCATAAAGTCTGTGTTATGTCTTCTAATCATTTTATCCTCAATAACCAAAATCAAACAGTGGATTAAATCAAATAATAAATGCTCAAAATGTACTTAGCCATTATTATACAAAATACCATTCCACAGTCATTTCTTGAGTGCTTATCTTCTTCTGATCACTAAATGGATATGCAATGCTAAACTTGTCTGCAGGTAGATCACACACTAGCAAAAGAGAGATAAAAGATTTGTAGCCAATGTTGTGCCATGTATTACATTACCACATAAGAAAAAAAAAGGCATTATTTAAGAGCAAAAGGGCTATCTGAAGAAGAGAATATGTTTTGAAAATTTTGAGAGAGAAGCAGAAATTAGCCAGTAATATGAGGAAAGGTAGAAAACAAACATTTAATGGAAAATAATTATAATGGACAAAAATACCAGGAAGGGAAAAACATATGTTTTTAAGTAATTTTGCAAGGCTGGAGCTTAAAGTGGGCATGTGATGGTCTTCAGAATGTTAGAAGTATAGTCAGAGTATGAGAGTTGTAGAATGATATTTGACATCATCCTATATTAAATAAGCTCATCAATACTTTGAAACAAAGTGGAAATATTGTAACTTTTATTTTAATAGAAAATATATACTTCACTTCTGAGGAAACTAAGAGAGATGCTATTGCACTTAGGAGGCTTCAAAGCTTTTAGTGATATTCTGTTCTTGGGTGGTAGAGACATGGATATTTAATTATCACTATCATCCATATATATATGGCAAATATGGATGAACAAATTAGAACTGCAGATAAGACATATTGAGTGCATGGAATTATCTAATCCACCTCCCAATGTGACCATTAAGGAATAAAAAGTTATTAACCAAAAATGATTAAAACAATGGGAGAATGATTCTTTTGGAAATGAGTTATAGATGCAAGATGATAAAATAAAAATAAAAGTAAGCCTCAATGAGTCTGACAAGCTAGTCTAAACTTTGAATGGAAATTCAATGGGATGGAAAAAGTCAAAACTAGTTTACACTCTCTTCCACACATTTTTATACATTATGACAAGACATATAATGGCTCATATCTGTCATTGTAATGTCATTCAGGATTATTCCCACTTCCTGAAAATGTCCCCATATTACACCTGTTTTTCCTATCTTTCCCCTCAGACTCTTGAGTGGCCATTGCCTCCATATCAATGATAAAAGTTCTTCCACTGCTAGAATCACATTAAGTCTATACTAGAATACCAGTAAGTCTACTCTAGTCCATCGTTCATTCCCCAATCCTGAAGATTCTGGGATGGTGATGCCCATTCCACTTCTAATTGAGAGGGGGCTTTGACCCCATAGGGCGGATGGATGAGACCATCTTGTTTGCAATTGCAGACTCTCTGATCCTTGGGATGGTTGTTGTCCTTCATCATCTCCTTGTTAGTTGTCCTGGGGGAGTCCAATGAACTGGAGAGTAGGTGTTGCAACTCTGTTGTGATTCAGTGCCCAGCCGGGCACATAGAAAGTCCAAAGATTTAATGTTCTTGGACATACACTTATCAACTCTAGAACTAACTATAGGTTCAAATATAAGGGGCAGAAGAGCCATGTGTAGGGAAACCACAACTGAGTCCAAATATGTCACACTCAGGAGCAAAATTCCTAAGTAGGGTGCTCTGGAAGGGCACCAAACTCCTGAGCTGGATGTCTTGCCTATAGTGTCTGGATGTCTCTGCTATTTGAGGTAATATTTACTTTGGTAGTCAATGAGATCCTGCTGAGATGTTCATAAGTGTAAACTCTGAAATGACCTCCTGATGCACTTTGAATCCTCTTAGCTTTGTAAACTCATTTGTCTTTACCCTTTCCTCCTTTTGGTCAACAACTTTTCCCAGTTGCATTGCTAGCTTTTGCTTGGTAGTAATCCCTCTCTGCCAGGGAGGCTCATTCCCGGGAGTCATGTACCATGCTGGGGGGAAGGTAATCCATTTATATGCTGAGTTTGACTTAGAGAGGTGACATTTGGGCAACAAGGAGGCTTTCAGGAGGTAACTCTTAGGCACCCTATAATACTCGGCTAAGTTTCAAATTCAAAAGTAAAGGTTCATAAGCAGTCATCTATATCAAGGGCCCATCAATGATCTATGCTCCTTCACTCGTCACTGCCCCTGTACACGGGGGATTCTTGCTGTCCCATTAGGGAACATGACAGAACGCCCCAGGATGGGAATTCAATATTCTTTCGGTTATTGTGTGACTCTCCAACAACCATGACAATGCCTCATGAGCACTTGAACACATTTATATGTCTGATAGCTATGCCCCAGGTGAACCTCCTCCCATGCATCCCCTATCACTGATACCCCGCACCAATGATCCTCCCCTGCCATAGTTGTAACCCTTCTGGGATTCAAAACTTCTTTAAAAATGAAGCTAAGAAAATAACCTAATACAATTAATAAGAAAATGAAATAATGATGATAGTTTTAAAAATAACAAATAAAATTAAAAAAATTTTAATAATTGGGGTAAAAATTTTTAAAAATATAAAATTAATAAATAATTTTGACATTATTTCTTTCATCACTGTAATATCTTTAATCTTGTATATACAGTGACATTTTCTTCTGTTTATTTCCCCCAGTGTCTTATTGTTTTCATTTTGTCTTCAAAGAAGTTTTAAGTTACACAAAAGTCATGTACAGAATATAGGAGATTCCTATATACCCAACATCCTCCTGCTTTTCCCCTTTCTTCTATTAACAACATTTTACATGTGTTTGGTACATTTGTTAAAATTGATATATAAGGGAAGCGGGTGTGGCTCAGTGGATAGAGCCCCCGTTTACCGTGTGGGAGGCACAGCTTCGCGTCCTGAGGCCTCCTTGTGAGGGCACGCCGGCCTGAGCGGTGCGGTGGGCTGATGCAGCAACCTCACAGCAGGAAGCGGGTGTGGCGCAATGGATAGAGCACCCGTTTACCATATGAGAGGCCCCGGGTTCGCTTCCCGGCGCCTCCTTGTGAGGGCAGGCCGGCTCACGCGGTGCCGTGGGCTGATGCGGCAGGACCTCACAGCAAGGGGGAGATAAGCAGACACAGAGAAGACACACAGCGAATGGACACAGCAGCACAAGCAGCAAGGGGGGGATAAATAAAATAAATAAATCTTTAAAAAAAAATTGATATATAAATACTGAAAAATTGCTACTAACCATGATTGATGATTTACATTATGGTTTACATTTTGGACCATACACTTTTATAAATTTTGCTAAAATTTCACATGGCCTGTATCCATCATTGTAAGAATAATTACATCCCCCCCAAAATGGCCCATGTTCCATCTATTCTATTCCTCCCTCCCCTTCCCCTCGGGACCTGCAGCAACTGCCAAGCTTCACTCCTTGAAGAACAAGATTCATAGTTACTTGCAACAACATTGAAGGTTTGACATACTGGCCTGTCCTCCCCTATTAGGCATTGCCTATGCTTTCAACAGACTTCTGCCTCTTTATTTGAGAACATAGCAGTACTCCCCAGGATGGGAGTCCAATAGCTTCCCACTCATTACGGGGTTCTCCACTATGACATACAACACACTATGACAAGATGAACACTCAAACACTCCTTAGAAGCCTGCCCCAGGTGTGCCCTGCCCAAATGCCCTCCACAGCCAACACCCTACACCAGTAACCCTCCCTTGTGATATTGCCAGAAGAATATTCCCATCGTTGTAGTTTCAATCATATACCCTCAAATCCCCAGTGTTCACCTGGTCCATCCCCCAACCTTTATCCCAGTTCTATTGACAGTCCCACCCACTCTCCCCACCCTATCCCCTCACAAACCAGCATCACCTAACCCAATAATATCACTGCACCACTGTCATGCCCATCCACTGCACAACTACAGGAGACAGAAAGGGAAAAGAAGGTTGTGAGGCATAGTTAAAATTTTTATAAACAGAGAGAATTTTTTCCAATAGTTGATTGCTTATTCTTGCCTGGAACACAACCATGATGACTGGTGGTGAAAACGTCATTATACAATCCTAGGGCAAATGTTTGAGAATGAAGACTTATGCTCAAGATTTCAAGGCAGAAAGATAAAGACTGGGGACTATTTTATTCATTGAGCTCTGAACCATTTTTTTATCCTTCTTTGTTCTGGTCTGTGCCAAGGGAAGCTGATCTGTATGGACTGTGTCTGCCTTATTCAATTTGGTTGCTTGCTGAATTATAGTTAGGATTCCCGATTCAAAGCACCAGATCATGATGGTGAGAAAACTTGGGATTAAAGAGGAGAGTATTTTCCCCTGCTTTCTCTTTGCTTAAACAAAGCACATTTCTGAGAGTAGCTGCATCCCTTCAAGATGTGCCAGGCATCCCTCTCCACAGCTCTCAATCTCTGTGGACTTTGTTAAGTCCTTTTTCTCCCTTTGTCCTTACAAGCCAAGGAATGGTCACAAGTTACTCTCTTTATCTACAATCTCTGTGCCTTGACATCCCTTCTTTATTCTCACATTTTTACTCAAAATTGTAAGTATATCCTTCACCCCAAACACCTTAGACAACATTTCTTACCTGTCAGAATCCTACCTGCTACTTAAATGATACGCAGTGGTGCCACTGAGCCAACACACCAGCACTTTACTAGCCCTCCATTCTCCTTGTTGCCTTAGAAATACAACCATTTCTGTTGGTCAGATTTCCTCTTCCTTACCCCAAATTTCATTCCTTTATTCTTCAGGTTTTATGTTTGCTTTAGTTTGCTAAAAACTGCTGGGAGCAATATACCAGAAATGTGTTGGTGTTTATAATGGAAATTTATTAGGTTAAAAGCTTACAGCAGCTCTAAGACCATGAAAGTGTCCAAATCAAGGCATCATCAGAGATGCTGTCTCACACAAGCTACAGCTGTGGGTGATCAGACACATGGCAGCGCATAATGGTAGCTTTGTGCAAATCCAGGCAGCAAGCAAAACTCTCCGAGCTCAGCTGTGGGCAGTCAGGTAAATAGCTCCACTCTCCTCTCTCATCCAGGCTTCTCTCTCAGCCTCACGGGGGCTTACTTTCTGGGCTTCTGTGCTCCACTGATTGCAGCCTCAGCCTCAGGGTCCTCTTGCTCTGCCTTTCCAGGTTTCTCTTTCTCTGCTGTTTCTTTCTATGTCTCTCTGTATGTTTCTCCATTTACAAAGGACTCCAGCAAGAGGGCTAAAACCCACCCTAGGTCATGCCTCACTGAGGTAATCAAATCAAAGTCCCTCCCAACTGAATCCAATCCAATCAAAGGATCCTGCACTGACAGGATCTTTTCTGGGATCCACAGAAATCCCCAAACTGTCACAATATTATATGCAATTTCCCCTAAGAATAAGTCACTTCCCACAGCTGCTGGTTCCTGCATTCCCCTGTAACTTCCTTATTACATTATCCAGTTTCCTCTCTTGTAATTATTTTTCATTTTGTTTTATTCTTTTGGTCTACCAAAATGCAATATGCAAGGAATGGGTTGGTTTTTACAATGGAGATTTATTAGGTTGCAAGATCACAATTTTGGGGCTGATAAAAATGTCCAAATCAAGGCATCATCAGGCATTGCTTTCTACCAAGAAGACAAGCTACTGGTGATCCTTTCTCTTCGGTGTTTTGTTTTTTTTCAGCATCTGGCCTCCTCTAGCTTCCTCTCTGCTCCTGTGGCCTTCTCTCTGTGCTTCTGTGGTTTTCTCTCTTTGTCTTTCTCCATTTACATCCTTACTATAAAGGATTCCAGTAAGAGGATTAAGATCAACAGTGGGTCACACCCTACTGAAGTAATCAAATGAAAGGGTTTACACCTATGGGAATGGTTTATCTCTAAGGACATGATTTTCTGGGGTCCACCCAGCTTCAAATCATCACACATTGTTTTCAGCAGTAGACTGTAGTCTTCCTGAAAGTAGGGACAACATGTATGGTATTCTTCACTGGTCACCAGGATTATATTCCTAGAAAAGCACTAGTCCAAAAGGAATTGTGAACACTTATCATAGATTCAAAATCTATAAATAAAATATTCACTAACTAAATCCAACCAAATATTTTAAAAGTCATGATCACATAGTGCTTAGGCCAGGTTTACAAGCATGATTCAGTAAATATAAGAATCCAATTCACATCAGTAGTGGTTTAAATAAAAATACCAAAACTTTCCAAATAAATGCAGAAAAATACTTATTTTGTTGATATTGTTGATTTGTTAGTGTTGAATAACTTTTTTTTTTTCTCAGAAAACCAAAGATGAAAGGGAACTTCTATTATCTTATGAGTTACCCTTGAAAATCTTCTTCTAATATCATATTTGGTGTGAAGATCTTGAACACAATCCCTTTAAGATTAAATCAAGAAGGATGCATGCTGTCACTGCTACTCCTGAGTAAAATTTTAGTGGTCACATAAAAATTATGATAGGAAAATAATAAAATAGTTACTGCACAATTTATATTCATGAAATAATTGAATAAATCAACTTACTGAATTTAATATATCATTACTAACTAGTCAACTTATTGTACTGATTTGACATGAAAAGGAACCAGAATCCAAAATGCTTCATACATTTCTGGGTGAAGAAATAAAGTGGGTGGTGGAAATTCCAATATTAATAAGTTCATTATTTTTTCTTGTTTTCTTGTCAATTTTAGAGTGACACTTGAAGGAATTTCCATACTGTGGAAGGAATACTGAATGTGAAAATGATGAACATACCTCCTGTAACATGGGCACAAACTTCTGATCTCTGAATGATTCCAATGAGACCACACCAACACAGTGGGGATGTAATTCACAATGACTACTGCAAATTCTCCATGGAGGTATAGAAGCCTACTCTCCATAAGTAAGAGGATGGTCATTTTCCTTTCTACACAGCCAAAGTGGAAAACCTGTAGGAAAGAATTGAAAAGTCACCTCCCATTTTAAAATTAGGTTGGCTTTTAGGAAAAAAAAAAACTATGCCTTGAATTTAAAGGACAAATCCAGCCCACCTCATTAATCCATGTACATCCACTCGATAAAGATCATTTGTGGGAACAGGTTAAAATTAAAAAAAGAAAAAAAGGAAAAAGAAAATATTGTTTAGATTTGGCATAATGTTACAAAAGAAATAGTAAATAATCATTTAATAATTCACAGAAGTGAATGTGTTAATTTGTTTGATATGCCAAAAATCTTTTAGGCAAAGGGAAGATTGTCTGGCTTTGAATGCAAAAACTCAAGTCAACAGGTGTAAGTAGAAAAGAAGCAGACTTCCAGATTAATTTAAGAAAGAATAATGTAGTGAGCATTCTTATCCAAATATGGAGCATTTATCTTGCAAAATCCAAATGCCTTTGTTGTAGAAATGTTCAAATATGAAGGACGACTATTCAATAGATATTTTATGGAGATTCATATACTGAGTGAATTAAGCAAGATTGCTTCTAAAGCAACTATCCATTTGGAAATCTATAATTCTAGATAATATAAAACTAACATCAATCTTCCCTCAAAATTGTATGTGGACTTTTAAATATTTTATCTTTGAAGATTACTTTTTTATCTAACTTCACCCTCACAAGAGCCTCACAACTATTAGGGCAAGTATCTTTATTGCCCTTTTTGGCAATAATAATGAAAAAAAGAGAAATTAAATGACTTGCCCATGGAAGTGGGTGTGGCTCAATCGATAGAGCTCCCGTTTACCATATGGGAGGCCCCAGGTTCGCTTCCAGGGGCCTCTTTGTGAGGGCAGGCCGGCCCGTGCGGCGCAGTGGGCTGATGCAGCAAGACCCTCACAGCAAGGGGGAGATAAGCAGACACAGAAAAAACACACAGCAAATGGACACAGCAAACACAAGCAGCAAGGGGGGGTGGG
>JAQZBX010104837.1:0-10910 GCA_029593785.1 Cabassous unicinctus
ACTGTTTGCGGATGACATGATCCTGTAGTTAGAAAATCCAGAAGTATCCACGACAAAGCTACTTGAACTAATAAATGAGTTCAGCAAAGTGGCAGGATACAAGATCAACACACAAAAATCAGTAATGTTTTTGTACACTAATACTGAACAACCTAAGGAGGAAATAAGGAGGAAAATTCCATTTTCAATAGCAACAAAAAGACTCAAATACCTAGGAGTTAATTTAACCAAAGACGTACAGGATCTTTATGGAGAAAACTACAAAATAATGCTAAAAGAAATTTAAAAAGGCCTAAACACATGCAAAGACATTCCGGGTACATGGATTGGAAGAATAAATATCGTGAAGATATCAATCTTGCCCAAACTGATTTATAGATTCAATGCAATACCAATGAAAATCCCAACAGCTTACTTTACCGAATTAGAGAAGGCAAATACCAAATTCATCTGGAAGGGTAAGTGCACCCGAATAGCCAAAAGCATTCTGAAAAAGAAGAGCAATGTGGGAGGAATTTCACTGCCTGACCTTGAAACATATTACAAAGCTACAGTGGTCAAAACAGCATGGTACTGGCATAAAGATAGACACATCGATCAGTGGAATAGAATTGAGAACCCAGAAATAAACCCCCACCTATACAGTCACCTGGTTTTTCACAAACCTACCAAGCCCACGCTAATGGGAAAACAGTCTCTTCAACAAATGGTGTTGGAATAACTAGGTATCTGTAATCAAAAGAATGAAAGAGGACTCCAAACTCACCTCCTATACAAGAGTCAACTGAAAATGGATCAAAGATCTAAATATCAAAGCCAGGACCATAAAACTACTAGAAGAAAATGTAGGGAAATATCTTCAAGACCTTGTAGTAGGTGGTGGTTTCTTGGACCTTACACCCTAAGCACGTGCAACAAAAGAAAAAATAGATAAATGGGACCTCCTCAAAATTAAACACTTTTGCACCTCAAAGGACTTTGCCAGAATGGTGAAACGGCAGCCAACTCAATGGGAAAAAATATTTGGAAGTCACATATCTGATAAGGGTTTAATATCCAGGATATATAAAGAGATGCTACAACTCAACAAAAAAAAGACAAACGACCCAATTAAAAAATGGGCGAAAGACTTGAATAGACATTTCTCCAAAGAAGAAATACAAATGGCAAAAAAACACATGAAGAAATGCTCAGCATCATTCAAGATTAGGGAAATGCAAATCAAAACTACAATGAGATATCATTTTACACTTATCAGAATGGCCACTATTAAAAAGACAGAGAACTACAAGTGTTGGAGAGGATGTGGAGAGATAGGAACACTTCTTCACTGTTGGTGGGAATGTAAAATGGTACAACCATTATGGAGGACTGTTTGGCAGTTCCTAAAGAAGTTGAATATAGACTTGCCACGTGACCCTGCAATACCACTACTGGGTATATACCCAGAAGAAATGAGAGCAGTGACACGAACAGACATTGGCACACCGATGTTCATAGCAACATTATTCACCATTGCCAAAAGTTGGAAACAACCCAGGTGTCCATCAACAGATGAATGGATAAACAAACTGTGGTCTATTCACATGACGGAATATTATGCAGCTGTAAGAAGAAATGAAGTAAAGCATATGGCAACATGGATGAATCTGGAGGACATTATGCTGAGTGAAGCAAGCCAGACACAAAAGGACAAATACTGTATGAATGTGTTACTATGAACCAAATATATTTTGTAACATATTGTTTGATCCAAAAAAATTTTTTTTATATGTATCCATTACATTTAATGGAGAAATGTATATATTTATTCATTTGTGTTTACTTTTTAGTTTTTAATTGTTTCTATTTTCAATTATTAAATGTACAAATAAAGTTTAAAAAAATTCACTGATTAAGAAAACATTTCCTTCATACCTTTGGCCAAGATTTTTCTTTTCAGGTAATACTACCTACTCCACTCAATAGCCCACAAAACAAATTATGTATCCAAAAGCTTTTTGCATGGTAAAATTAATAACTGATTAATTAAACTGTAAATCCTATTACAGTCACCCATAGTGTATATGATTGCAATGCAAATATTAATCTGTAAGGTAATATCCAGCTTTTCAATTACACATTAATTCTATACTTCCTTCAAAAATAACATTTGACACCAAAAATTTTTGCATAAGAGTTTTCATCTCTGTATTTCTCAAACTATATATTAGGGGATTGAACATAGGAGCTATAATGATGTAAAACAGTGAAGATATTTTATCCTCAGGGAAAGTAGTTTGTGGACTAAGGTAGACAAAGATTGAAGGACCGAAAAATAAGACTACCACAGTAATATGAGACCCACAGGTAGAGAGGACTTTGCATCTTTCCTCAGCTGAATGATTTCTTAAAATAAATAATATAATGATATAAGAAACAAATAAAACAACAAAAGTTACTAGGGCAACCATACCTGAATCTGCAACCATAAGGACAACTGTGATGTAGGTATCAGTACAGGCAACTTTTAGCAATGGGAAGCTATCACAGAAATAGGGATTGATTTCATTAGGACCACAAAAGGGCAACTGGAGTATCAGGTAAAATTGAGGAAAAGAATGGATAGCTCCAACAGCCCAAGCAGCTAAGATTAGAAGATTACATCTTGTCCTGTTCATGATAATCATGTAGTGCAGAGATTTGCAGATGGCAATGTAGCAATCAAAGGCCATGGCAGCAATAATGAAGATTCAATACCTCCAAAGAAGTGCATGGTAAAGACCCGCAACATGCAATTTCCGTAGGAGATGGTTTTTTTCCCCACTAACAAGTCACTGATCAGTTTGAGTGCAACACTAGAGGTATAATTGATGTCCATACAGGATAAATGACTCAGGAAATAGTACATCGGTTGATTAAAATGGGAGCTGCAGCTATTGGATACAAGGATCACAAGGTTTCCTACCAAGATGGAAGCAACTGAATAGGAAGAGCACAAAGCAAATTACTTTTATGTGGTGGTCATAAGAAAGCTCCAAAAGAATGAATTCTGAGAAGTTGTGGCTTTCTATATATTTCAGTATGTGTATAAAATGCAGAAATTAGTTAAGACCCTGAAAAGAAAAAGAAATGAATTTGGATGAAGAATATATCAGTATGATCACAATAATATAAAATGTACCAAAACCATGGATTGACATGCACAGAATATTAATTATTGTTTATTAATTGACTTATATCACTTGTTCTGTTTCATTGTCTCATTTTATATACTGTAAATAAATTTATAATGACAATAAATATGTATTATTTAATTGTACCAGTGAAGATTAAATATTTTAAACATTAGCTTCATCATAAAACATTTTATTCCTGATAATTATGTTACTTAGATAACAACAAAAGTTTCATTTCCTTTATTACATTTTTTTGGTTTATTTTTAATTACTGCATTATCCATAGACTCAAATTACTATATTTCAGCATGAATGGACTTCCTCCCTGAATTTTCTGCAACTGAATACTCAGAAAATGCTTATGCTTAATAAACTCCAGCTTAATCTGGAAAATTTAATTTGGAAGAGCTTATTGTGTTTGCCTTGTCAGCAAACATTGCCAATTGGATATACTACCAATGTAATATCAGTTATATTAAATAGCAAAGAATGGTTGAAAGTATACATAATTTTTTAAAAAAAGTATTAACAGCTGTGTTTGTGGAATATAATCTACAGTACCATTCATTTTTCTTATTTATATTTCATATGTTAGAATAATTCTTATATGCTGTCAATAAGATTGTGATGGCAATAGGTAAAGGAAATATATAAGTGGTGAATTACCCAAGTCTGTTTGAGTTGTCTATAGTTCATGGTTTTTGCTAGAAATATTAGATATAATCTAGTCCACAAAAGCAGGAGTCCATTAAAAGAAGATACAATGTAACTATAAGACAAGCTGTGTGGTCAGTTTGCACTCAGTGGCTATTTACTGCATTAAGAATGTGATGAAAGAGTCACGATTTGTAAAATCTTGAAACATTATTCACACTGGGAAAAAGAGATTGAAGAAGAGAGAGAATCTCCATGAACTATTTTATACAGGGATGAGGAATTTTCTGGCATCCTATGAGGCTGTGAAACTATAGCACATCTTCTACCATTGTCTGGATTCAATGTGGCAGCCACATCTGAACCCTCTGGATGGCATTAAAAAAAGAGAGAATATTTTTGTAGCAAGTTTCTTTAGTTGTCATCAGATCCCTTGATTCACAAATTCAAGCTCAGTTTCTTTAGAATGATTTTAGACTTCAAAATTGTAACAAGCAAGAAATTTTAAAAATAGTCCATTCTAAGAGTATTTTAAATTATTTACTATAATTTCATCAATGAGAAGGTCTCATTGTATTCTCTTAGGTCTTCATTAATGCTTTAAGCCTTACTATCCAACTTTTTTTAACACACAGAAAATAAGTAATGTGCACAGTATGTTTACCAGTTAACTGTTACTAAATAATATAGAATAATTAAAGGATGGTTCATTGACCTATCCTTTCCTTTTACTACTGGTAATGATTCTTCAAGAGATGGTATAATGTTAATTGTCAATACATTTATTTGCATTAAATACATTGATTTAAGTATAATTGCTTTATGAGTAGGTTGGTAAACTACTTCATCACAATATCACCTAATAATCTAAGTCCATGATTCCCAATAAATTTGAGTCAGAGCATGAAATCTCAGTAGTTTTTCAGAATCAGTAACATATCCACTGTCAATATTAGAAGTCATATTTCCCAATTCTCACTGAGTTCGATTCCGCATCTTCATTTGTGAGAGCAGAGCAGTATGGGGGAAAGGTTTCCCAGGTGCAGCTGTGGGAAGAGCCATGAATTCTCAATTTAGATCACCAAATCTGACTTCCTCAATATTTATGTTAATCTATATCTTGCAGTTAAAATAAATAAGTGGTCCAGAATTCTCTGATTCTAAACTATTTTAAATAATTGTTCTTCAATTTTACCTAAATGTACATTCTTTAGGTAAAGATTCTAACTTATTCTCTAGATAGTGATAGTTGTTTAATCAATAATAGCCCTAAAAATCCATCTAACATTCTGAGGGAAGGTGCTATTATGATCACTGCTATTTTCAGAGGTAAAGGGAAACTTGAGTACATTCACTTGAGAAGAAATGTTGTCATTAAAAGAAATAATAATTTTTGAACATAAAGGAAGGTAGGAAAACTCCTATGAAAGTTTTACAGTCATAAATGATGGAGGAAGGATTTATTAGCCAAACACTCTTAATGTGGTTTAAATAGTGGTAACAAAGGTGGAGGTGGAAATGGTGAGGAGTGTAAAATAAAGTGACCAGTTCTGAATATTGAGCCTATTCATTAATATCCTTAAACCTCATTTTTGTCATCAATACAATTGAGAATTTGTTACATAATTCAGAAATATAATCAAAATTATGAAAGTTAATATGAAATACCCTTTTCATACTTGGTTCATGTCACACTGGTTATTTTCCTGTTCCTTTCTTTCTTCTTTGAGCAAAGAGTTTAGCAACAACTGAATTTGTTATGCACACATGTAAACCAAATCAAACGAAGCAATAAACAAAAACCAGAAGACTACAACATAGATTTAAAGAGGATGACCATGTATGCTTCAATTTTTGTAATTAATGGAGTAAAAGCTATTCTGATACTATACTGCCCATTTCAGGTAATTCTTAACGGTAATCCTTAGCCTGATTTTTCTTTCATTAGAAAATATAGTGAAGGGATTAATTTATATCTTTCATAGAGTTCATGCCCTTTGTCTGTGCTAGAGCACATGTAACAGATGCTCTTAGAGTTGAGGTTTCCACCCTATATTCAAATTTTCCTCTACTGTTATCAGAATATACCATGCTATAAATTTACCTTTGATGACACAGATGAATCTGCTTTTGTTGTTTAGGATGCCAGGTTGTATGAAAGGCAGTAAATTCTTCTTTGTTCTTGATAAACCATGAAAGGGGCTATTCCTCAATAAGAATATGTTAGACACTACATAAGTACCAGGATGGGATTCAATGAAATTCACTACCAACAAATAAAAATTCCTTACTTTAACTCTACTTTTTTCAACTAGAATTCCTCTTGTAAATACTATGCAATTAAAACTATAGTGTGCTAAATCATTTTACATTAATCAAGTTATCTTTTGCTGCAAGAAAATGAAATTAGATGGGATAAGTGTAAATACAATACAATCATGATAACACATGGTTAGTGGGGCTTTCTACAAACCATAATGGTATGTGTAATACACTGACGATCAATTCTGTGTTGAATTCACGTTAGTTTTGAGACTGTAACTGGAAGAATTCCTCCTGAGATACTCACTCTGATCATTCTTTTCCAAGATCCAAATCTGAAGAAAATGTAGAGAAATATAAATCACTAATTTAAGCACACATATGTAATTCTCAAAATATTTGGATATCAAAATACATTTTAACTATCTGCAGATTTTCAAATGGAGTTCACTCTATTTATCCAAAAAACCCATCAGGGTTGCAAGAAGAGGATCTTTATTCTACAGAAAGTAAGTTGTGACTTTTTAATGCAGATTTAATATGTGCCTACTAGCTCTGAATAAAAATAATCAGAAAGGATTTTGAAATTCTTGCAAAAGCTAACACAAGATATAAGTCTTAGGAGTCACCTGTTTTACGCCTATGCCTGAAGAAAATTTGATTAGAATAACAGAACATGAACTTATGTGATAATGCAAACATTAATAGGTTCGAAAGCTCTTAAAAAGTATATACCTTGAGAACATCTAATTGTATCTTCACCAAATGTTCTTAATCCATTTTCCATGGTAATGTCCCTTGTGCCCCTGAGCATTTATTTTAAAACTTTGACTTGGCCTGGCTCAGGTAGTTTCTCAGGGGGCCCCAAAATGCTCAGACACATAGTTCAGGAAATTCTAATGGCTCTGTGCTTGTCTAAATTTCTGAAGAATAGGAGGAAATATGATGTAGCCTGGAATGGTATCATGCTAGCTGCCAGGAAAATCTGAGATGAGGAATAACAAAGAGCACCAAAGATAGGCAATACAGTCCACATATTGACCATTATGAAGAGTAACCTAGATGAGTAGAAGGAGACCGATCAATAAAATCAGTGTTCTGCAAGTTCATGATAGAGAAAAGGTTAAGGTTAATTGTTGCCAGGGACTAACATTGCTGGAATAGATTGTTGAGGAATGGGAGACAAGAGAAAAGAAAAGAAAAAAGAGGAAACGTTTTCCCCATATGCATCTCAGATCTGAAAAAGATATATCATTAAGTGAGAACATGATCAAAATGTCAGAGGCTTTTCCCTGTTTACCATGAGGTTCTTTCTCCTATGTCACTGCATTGGCACAGGCTGTAGATACCAAGTCCCTAAATGCACATGCGGAAGCTCAGTTAGCCTTGCCCTCTCTTCCATTCACAAATCCATTTATTAAAAATTTTCTCAGACATTTAAAAGTACAGGAAATCAGTATTTTAAAGTAACTTAATCTGCATCAGATCAACTTTCTTAGAAAAAAATCATTAAAATAATAACAATTCATGGAGAGAATATGGGGCAATTTTAGTTCATCATATCACTTACCCTTATAATAATGCATATTATAAATTAAGTACTATAAACTATATTATTCACATAAAGACACTGAAGGTTCTAAAGGTTGAAAACCAGCTCAAATAGTGAGCAGCAGATCAGGACTCTGTGAATTTATTTAAGTGAAACAAGTAGATAATTGTAAGTTCAGTTCTTGTTTCCAGGCTTTAAAACTTAAGGAAACTTAAGTTAATGAAGGATTCTGTCACTTGAGAATGAAGGATTTAAGACCCCAGTGTTTGATATGTAACTTCACCCTAATGTTTGTGGCTAATGACTCTTCCCTCAAGTTTATATGTATTAATAGACAGGAAGAAGTAGCTTGTCGTACTGTCCCGGCCCCCCACTTCCCATGAAAACACACATCTAGATACTCATTGCAGGCAGATCCTCAGTTGCAATGTGGAACATGACCAACTCAATCCTGAATATATATCCAGTCATTGCAACTTGTTTTGCTGCAAAAGTTTTAATTTTGATGAGGTAGACTATATCTATCAATCTATCTATATTTTAAGTATATATATTTAATAATATAATATTCAAAAAAGCATGCTTATGAAATCATCTTTAAGGACTTTTTGCCTAATCCAAGGTCAGAAAAATGTTCACACTTATTATTCTAAACACTTTGTACTCTTACATTTACTTATTGTTCTAAAATTCACTTTGAAATAATTTTGTATGATGTGTAAAGTATAACTCATTTATTTTTACTGTACATATGGATATCCACGTTTTCCATCACTATTGGCTGAAAGGACTATCCTTGCTCCTCTGAATTACCAAGAGAAATTTGCTGAGATTTATTTTATCATGCATGTGCAGGTCTTCTACTATACTTTTGGGTCTGTTTCTTTGAGTGCTTGTCTATATTTCTGAAAATACTATACTTTGTTTTGATCACTGTAGCTTTATAACCTATGTGGAGACCATATAGTGTAAGTTTTCCAAGTTTATTCTTTTTAGAAAGTCTGGGAGCTTATATAGATCCATTTTATTTGCATATAAATGTTAAAATCAGTTAGTAAATTTATCAATTTTCCCAGCTTAGATATTGTTTGGAATTGCATTGACTTAGAGAATTATTTGGGGAGAATTGAAACCTTAATAATGTTGAAGCATCCAACCATGAGCAAAACATTTCTTTAATTTTGTTAAGGTTTTTCCATTCTCTCAACATAGTTATAATTGGCAATGCCCATGTCTTGCAACATTATATGTCACAATTATCCATAAGTATTTAATATTTTGATGCTATTTAAAATGACTGTTTTGGTTGAATTGTGTTCCCCTAAATTTATGTTCAACTCCTTATCCTCTTTCCAATGAATGTGACCTTTTCTGGAAATAGGGTCTGTTTGAAGATGTAATTACTTAAGATGGGGTTAATCTGGGTTAGACTGGGCTGTAATAGAATGTGACCTACTTATAAGAGGGAAATTTGAACACAAAATCTGAATTGGGGAAGAATACTCTGTGAAGATGGAGGCAGAGATTGGCATGACGAGTGTGCAACCCAAGGTTCACCAAAGATTTCCAGGAACCCCCAAAAGCTAGAGGATTCATGGAAGTATTCTCATTACAGATTTCTGAGGGAGCATGGCCCCAATGACAAATTGGTTTTGACATCTATCTCCACCATGTTAGAAAATAAATTTCTGCCCTTTTAAGCAACCTAGTTTGTGGTTCTTTGTTACTGTAGCTCTAAGAAATTAAAAGTGATATCCTAAAAATTCAATTACTGATTGTTGTTATTAATAAAAAACATTAATGTTTATTTTTATACATCCTGAAACCATGCTAAACTCATCAATATAAAATGGTACCTATATTTGATAAGATATTTACAGATAATATGATCATCTATGTAGAAAATCTGATGGAATGTATAGAAGTTGTAATAATTATGAGTGAAATGATGGCCTAATTGAATTGGATATGGAAGTGTTTGTATATAATTGGTTTTATTTCTTCTTTAATATTTACTAAAATGCCTTATTTGAGCACTCTGGATATTAGGTTTCATGCTGGGAAGAAGAAAGAAAAACAATTCTATCTTTTTTAAAGAAATAAGGACACTGAGATTATCCATTGTTTATTTTTTGAACTTGTTATCTGATATTATTCAAGGTATGTTTTCCATTCTCTTTAAATTGTTGAATTCACTAGACTTGATATATTTATAATTTTCCTTATATCATTTAAAAATCAATAGGCCTATAGATTTATCACCACTAAGATAAAAAAATAAGGGAGTGTGTTAACTAATAAGTATCCTAGGTATAAAGATTTAGGAAAATAATAACAAAATAAACCCAAACTAGACTGAGAAAAGCATATAATAAAAATAAGGAAAGAACTTCCGGGAAGATGGCTGACTAGTAACACACAGGAATCTCTTCTCCAGAAAAATAGCTAGAGAACAGGCTGAAACAGACCCAAAATAGATCTTCTAGGGTTTAGGACAGCAGGGGAAGACTGCACACCACCGAGAGGAGAGAGGGACAAAAGAGAGAAATCACGATGACAGAACCAGAACTGTGAGTTTTTAATGAGCAACGGCGGCTGATGCCGGCACCCTCCCCCACACTCTTTAGAAGTCTCGGGCCTCTGGGCCTGGGACTACAGACAAAGGGGGCTCCAGGGATCTACCACTCCCGGAAAGGGGAGAGAGAGGGACATAGCCTTAGGCTGACTCAGGTTCTGATGTGCAAATTTGGGCTGCGGAGCCCCACAGACCCCTCCACACAGCAGATTGCACTGGGAGCCTAGGAAGGTCTGGAGAAATTCGACCCTCGCAATCTCCATCTCTTATAACCTGGACTAATTGTTGAGGACTCCACAGGAGAGGGGAGAGAGAGCCTGGAGCTGACACCCTGCTTTTGACTCCCAGGTTTGGTCTGCCCTGTCCCTAGAGCCAGTCCAGGCTGGGTGGGGTTGCGCCATTGTTTGCCTTGCAGCCTGAAGGGGGTTAAAGATATTCAAATCTCCCAATCTCCTCCTCTACTCACAGGGACTGATTGTCGAGGATTCAGAGGGGAGAGGAATTATTTCCCAGCTGGGAAAAGGGAGGGGGCTGCCAGAGAAGGCTGGAGAACTGTCTCGGAAAGTTTAAATTACAAGACTCTTAGCCCCCAGACAGGAAGCTCTATCACATTGATCTGGTCTGTGTCACAACAAATACAGTCCGACCAGGCATTGAATTGAGAGCTGCCAACGAGCGCCATCTCCTGGCAGACCAAGGAAGTGCACAT
>JAQZBX010104838.1:0-10910 GCA_029593785.1 Cabassous unicinctus
TCATTTGTTTTGCTTGTTGTTTTTTTTTTGCTTTTAGGAAGCACCAGAAACAGAACTCAGGACCTCGCATGTGGGAAGCAGGTGCTCAACAGCTTGAGCCACATCTGCTCCCCAATGATTGGGATTTTTAATCCACTGACATTCAGCATTATTACTGTAAAGGCAGCACACTTACTTCAGCTATTTTGCTCTTTGGTTTTTATGTGTCTTATATCTTTTTTTATCTCATTTTTTGCAGCCTCCTTTTCTGTCTTTTGTGATGTATTTGACTGATTCGTTTCTGCATATTTTTACAATACTTTCTTTGTGGTTACCCTGGGATTTGTATTACAAAATCGACATCTTTATCCTACTAAATTGAAAAGATATCAACTTAACTTCAATAGCATACACACTCTCTGCTTCCATATCCCTCTATTTCCTCTCTTTATGTGGTTTTTGTCCCTTATTACCTTTAGATATTTTGCATATCCATTATCAGGAAATATTTCTTATTCAATTATATTCTAACTCTTACAGTAATTGAAGACTAGAGTTATATATTGAGGGTACAGTACGAGTGGGTTTTGCATTTACCCATTTAGTTACCTTTACTGAAGTTCTTCACTTTTTCACACTGTTCCAAGCCACTATCTCTTGCCTTTTCCTTTGAACCTAAAGGACTCCCTTTAACAATTCTTGTAGAGCTGGTCTTTTGGTGACAAACTCTTGCAGTTTCTGTTTATCTGTGAATGTCTTCAACTCTCCCTCATTTTCGAAGTACAATTTTGCCAGATAAAGAATTTTGGGCTGGCAATTTTTCTCTTTCAGTGCCTTAAATATGCTAGTGCCTTTTCGTATCCATGATTTATGATGAGAAATTGGCACTTAGTCTTTTTAAGCATCCCTTGTATGTGATGAATCACTTTTCCCTTGCTGCTTTCAGAATTCTCTATATTTTGCATTTGACATTCTGATTAGTATGTGTCTTGGAATAGGTCTATTAGTGTATATTCTCTTTTCAGTATGTTGTGCTTCTTGGACATTTATGTCTTGAATATTTATATCTTTCATAAGAGTTGGGAAATTTTCAACCATTATTTCCTCAAATATTCTTTCTGCCCCTTTACCCGTCTCTTCTCTTTTTGGGACTTCCTTGATGCGTCTGTTGATACGTTTTATGCTGTCGGTCAAGTCTGTCAAAGACTGCCCAATTTTTTAATTCTTTTCTCTATCTGTTCTTCTGACTCTGTGATTTCGATTGTTCTGTCTTCTAGTTCATGGATTCTTCTTCTGCCTGTTTAAATCTGCTGTTGTATGCTTCTAGTGTATTTTTAATCTCCATTATTGTGCCTTTCATCTCCATAATTTGTTACACTTTTTTAAAAACTTTCTAATTCTTCTTTTTGCTCATGCATTGGCTTTTTAATATCCTTTAGCTCTATATCTACCATTAGTTTATTTCTATCCCTATTTTCCTTCATCTCCTTGAATTAACTTCTTTGAGTAATTGTTCCAAAGTCTGTGTCTCCTCTGAAGTTTTAATTTTCTCCCTTGACTGAGCCATATCTTCCTGTTTCTTAGTATGGGTTTTAATATATTTTGCTGATGCCTGGACATCTGTTGCTTTTGAGGTACTAATACTGAGTGCCAATTTCTCCCTACTGCCTAGGCTTTTATTGTAGATTAGCTTTGTATTAAGGCTCTTCTTTCACACTTGTTCATCTTATGCTGGAACTTTAGAGTAGCTTGTGTTTAACTGTTCAGATTTTCTCAGGTCTTCTGCACCTGATTTTTGCCTGGATATATGGTACAACTTATAAGATTGCCCTTTTATGTACACTTGTTTCATCTCCAGGAAAAAGCTTCTTTTCATCAGTTCCTTCTCCAGGTATCCTGGTCTGTTCTGTTTTTTTGAATGTGTGCAGAATTTTCTCCAGGTCCTATGATTTGTTTAACTTCTTTCCTTCACTCATTGACCTCTTTTCTTTACACTTTTCAGTTCTGGGACTCATCCTGCTTTACAGAAGTTCAGTTTCCCCTCCCTTTTTTTTTCCTTGAGGCTTTTACTGCCTCCAGTTATTTCTCCATTAGGGTGTTCTGCCCCGTGGAGCCAGAGAGGATCAATCCAGAAAGGTCCGTTTTTTTCATTTAGGTGATCCAGTAATCAGAGAATAGGCTGAGTTTGTGCACCTTTTGCCAACAGTTCCCGCCATGGACTCTTTTATATCCAGGGGGCCATTTTGTATGCACACACTAGTCAGCTGCTTGTGTTCCACCCTGGGTCTCCATGGACTTGGGTCTCTGTGCCTCGATATGTGTGGGGTTCTAACTTGCTGCTGTGTGTGGCTCTATGGTCTGCATCCACTGCAGGAGGTTTTCGGTCCATGCTGCCCCTGTGTGGCTCTTAAGCTGAGCGGGACCCAGTGAGGGGGAGGGGTCCAGTTTGGCAGGTCGAGGTCATAGATCTCTTACACTTTTTGGTGTTTTTTTTTCTTTTTCTTCAATTCATCTTTTTGTGGAGTCCTTCTCCAGTCTCTATCATCCTACAGAGTTCCAAGCAAGTGGGATTTGTCCTTTTATTAGTTGTTTCTCAAGGGAGACTTTTCAAAGGGATATCTTATGTTGCTCTGTTGTGTATGTCACCTCAAGCTGTCTCTCTTTTTTCCTGCCTTATTACACTTGCTAGGACTTCCACAATGAGATTCAGTAGGAGTGGTGAGAGAAGACATGCTTGCCTTGTTCCAGATCTTAGGGGAAAAGCATTATCATTCATCACTAAAGTATGAAGATTGTTGTAGGTTTTTCTGTATATGCCTTTACCAAGTTAAAGATGTTCCCTAGCTCCTCCTACTTTATGTTGACTGTTCTTTTCTTTTATAGCTTTAAAGATACTGTTACATATTTTTATTGGAAATCCATATCCATTCAAACTTCTGTTCCCCTGTATGTAATGTGTTGTTGTCTACTTTCAAGATTTTTTTCTTCATCTTAGGTTCTGAGCAGGTTGATTATAATGTATCTGAGTGTGGTGGTGTGAAGCTATATGTTCCCAAGAAAAAATGTTCTTAAATTTAATCCATTCCTGTGTGTGTGAACCCATTGTAAGGAGGACCCTTTGATGAAATTACTTCAATTAAAGTGTGGCCAACCTTAATCAGTATGAGTCTTAAATCTATTACTGGAGTGCTTCATAAGCAGAATGAAACTCAGACAGGCAGAGGGAGAAAACCACAGGAAGTAAGAAGGTGAAATGAGTGAAACCTGGAAGAGAATGGAGAGGCCAGGAGAAGCCACCATATGCATTGCCATGTGACAAGCTAAGGAGTGAGAATTGCCAGCAGCCAACCCCAGAATACCCCAGTCTTTGGGGGAGAAAGCATCACCTTGATGATGCCTTGATTTGGACTTTTTTTAGCCTCAAAATCATAAGCAAATAAATTCCCATTGTTTACCCCAACCCATTTAATGGTATTTGAACAGACTAGAGAACTAAAACAGATTTTGGTACCAGGAGAGTGGGATGCTGCAATTGCAAATAACAAAAATGTGGAAATGGCTTAGAAATTGGGTGATTGGTAGGTGCTGGAAGAATTGAGGTGATTGATAGAAAAAGGATAGTTTGCTTTGAAGAGACTGTTGTCAGAAATATTGGTGCTAACGGTATTTCTGATGAGGCCTTAGATGGAAATGAAGAATGTGTAATTGGAAACTGGAGAACGAGTGATCCTTGTTGTAAAGTGGCAGAGAACATGGCAAAATTGAGTTCTGATGCTGGATGGAGGGCAGAACTTGAACATGATGCAGGGTATTTAGCTGAGGAGATTTCTAAGCTAAGTGTGGAATGTGCAGACTGGTTTCTCCTTGCAGCGTATAGTAAAATGCGAGAAGAAAGGGATAACCTGAGAGCTGAACTCCTGGGCACAATGAAACCAGAAATTGATGGTTTGGAAAATTCTGAGTTTCTGGATAGTGAGTCCCCAGAGAATACAGTTTCATGTGAGGGTATAACTGAACATGGAACCAGTCAGCCATTTCAGGGGAAGTCAGGATTGGAAATTCAGTTATCCCAGAAAGATCTATGGAAGACTCTATTTTCTGATGGTTTAGACTCTTGTGAGCTACATACAAAACCAACAAGTTTTGTGTGTAATTTGTATGAATGGAGCCACTGTCATCTTAGACTAAAAGGGACAAACTGAAGGGAAAATCACTTCAAGGGCAGAACCATGGAAGCTAAGGTCTGGACCAAAGACATCTTCTTGGGCCAAGAGAGCAGACCCTCCCATGTGTGTGGAGAGGGTGAGTCTGCCCCAACGTTTGGAGAAGGCCAGCCTTCTGCCCCATTCAGGAAGAGTTCTGCTACCCCAGTGCTTGGAGAGGCTGGAGCCTGTGCTCCAGGGATTGCGTAGAGTCTGCTGCCACCTGAATGCTTGGAGAAAGTGGAGCATGTGCTCTGGAGATTGCAGAGAGTCTGGCTGCCACCCCAGGGCTCTGAAAGGGTGGAGCCTGTGCCTCGGTATTCGTGGAGAGCCTGGCTGCCATCCTGATGCTTGGGGAGGGTGGAGCCTTCATCACAGTGTTAAGGGAGAGCATGGCTGCTGTGCCAGCACTTGGAAGGGGTAGAGCTGCTGCTTTATCTGGCCTGTTGGACAAAGCATTGTCCCATAGATGACTCTCAGACCTTGAAATCTAATGGTGTACACCCTGCTGGGTTGCGGAATTGTATGGGACCCATAACCCAGGTTTTCCTTCCACTTTCTCCCTTTGGAAATGGGAATCTTTATCCTATGCCTATGCCACTATTGTATATTGGAAGCAGATAACTTTTTCTCTAGGTTTCACAGGTCCACAGAAGGAGGGAATTGTGCCCCAGGACAGATCGTACCCATAACTCATTTTAATGAGACTTTGTACTAAGCATTGTTTCTGAAAGGACTTAAAGCTTTTGGGATATTGTGCTGGAATAAATGTATTTTGCATATAGAAAGAACATGTTGTCTTAGTTTGCCACAGAGCTGCTGATGCAAAGTAGCAGAAATGGTTTGGATTTTATAAAAAGGATTTATATGTCCAAAATCAGGGCATCAGCAGAGATGCTTTCTCAGAAAAGTCAGCTACTGGTGATCCTGGTGTCCTGCCACATGGCAATCAGGCATTTGGCAGGGCTTGTCTCTTCAGCCTTGTGCTGTTCCATGAGCCCAGCCCCTCAGGGGCCTCTTTCCATGCCTCTGTGCTCTGCTGACTCCAGACTTTGGGACTTCTCTCAGCCTCTCGGGACTTCTCTCCTTGAGCTCAGTTGGAGGTAGACCCGGAGGCCTCTTTCTCTACCTTCTCCTTTCTCTCACATGGCAGAATAAAATTGCAGCTTCTTTTTTCTTTGTGTCTCTCTCTCTGTGTCTTCATTTATATAAGACCCAGCAAGAGGGTGGAGACTCAACCTAAGTCATGCCTCACTGACATAGTCCAATCAAAAGCAATCCAATCAAGTGATCTAAAGTGAATCTAATGCAATCAAAGGGTACCATACCCACAGGATTAGATTAAGAACACAATCTTTTGGGATTCAAAAAAAGAACTTCAAACTGTCACACATTTTTTTTTTTGAGGTCCAGAGGGTGGTGTGTGGTCATTTGAAGCTGTATGTACACCAGAAAAACGTGTTATTAAATTTAATCCATTTCTGTATGTGCGAACCCTTTGTAAGTAGAACCATTTGATGAGATTATTTAGTTAAGTTGTGGCCTACCTCAATCAGGAGCCTAGGAATCTCAAATAGTGAACATGGTTTTCTTTGAGTTTATCCTGTTATATTGAGCTTTTTGAATATTTAAATTTATGTCTTTCAGCAAATTTGGGAAGGTTTCTATCATTATTTTTAAAAATGTTTTTTGCCCCAGTCTCTTTCTCTTCTCTTTTAAAGCTCCAGTGACTTCAATGTTAGACCTTTTAATGTAGTCCCGCAAATCTCAGAAGCTCTGTTAAATTTTTTGTCCTATGTTTTCCTCTCTGTTGTTCAGATTGAATGATTTCTGTTGATTGATCTATCTTCAAGTTCACTGACTCTTTTCTCTGTCATCTCCATTCTTCTGTTGAACCATCCTACTGATTTTATTTATTTCAAATGTTATAATTTTCAGGTCTAAAATTTCTTTCTGTTCTTATGTTTACTTTCTATATCTATGCTGATAATTTCTATTTCTCATTCATTTCAAGATTGTTCATTTTTACCTGTGGAGCATGATTATAATTATTGCTTTAAAAATCTTTGACAATTCTAATATCTGGGTCATCTCATCTAGGTCTGTTGATTATCTTTTCCTTTAGAATTCTTCAGAGTTTCCTTCTTCTTGGTGTGTCACATAATTTTGGATATGTATACTGAACATTGTGAATATTACATTGTGAGACTCTTGATCTTGTTAAAATCTCCTGGAGTATAATAATTTTCTTGTTTAGCTGTCAGTCAGCCCAGTACAGTCACACTATAAGTTCTGTCTTGCCTTGTGTGATGGTTTGAAGTTCTTTTGTGAATCCCAGAAAAGGTAATGTTCTTAAACTAATACTTTCCTGTGGGTGTGGAGCCCTTCGATTGCATTAAAGGACTCTTTAATTAGATTGCTTAATTAGATGGATTTAGGGCCTTTGATTAGACTATGTCAGTAAGGTGTGACCCAGGTTGGATCTCTGCCCTCTTACTGGGATCTTATATAAACTGAAAACAGAGAACTGAGAACTTATAAAAACTGAGAAAGGAAGCTGCCATTTTGACCCTGCCATGTGAGAGAGAGGACTCCAGAGATCGGCTGCCATGTTGCCTTGTCATGTGCCAGGAGCTCAGGATCTGACAGCAGCCAACCTTGGTTAAATAGCATCTCTGATGATGCCTTGCTTTGGACATTTTCACAGCCTCGGAACTGTAAGCTTTTACCCTAGTAAATTTCCCCTTATAAAATCCAACCAATTTCTGATATTTTGCATCGGCAACCTTACCAGACTAAAACACCTTATGTGGGTGGTGATTCCAGGATCAGTTCAATGTTCACAGCCTTTGCTCTGATTCCTTGGGTGTCTTCTGTAACTGCTCATCTTGGGATTGAGCCCAGGATATGTTACAGTTCATACACAGAAGTAGGGTTTGCCTTCTCAAGCTCTTTCCTCTAAGGGAATTCCCCCCTTACTCTCTGGGTCACAGTCATCCCTTTTACTTATACCTCTTGTCAGAAAGATGGGGTCCTCTCAGAGTTGCAGTCTCTTGAGGTGCCCAATTCAATGCAAATAGGTCTACCTTCTTACACTCTTTGTATGATAGTGACTACTTTTCTTAGTTCTTCTATCCAGAGGGATGTGTTTTTTTCCCCAGGATCTTAGTTGCCTGTGCCTTAGCCTCAGGGCCTGGCTGGAAGAGAGAAAAAGGAAACAAAAGGCTCTCTTCTGCATATTTTTCAGCTCCTGGGGGCTTTTATTTCCTGTTCTCTGGCCAGAAAGATGTACTTTTCTCAGACGTTTTGCTGACTGTACTTGCTGCACAGCACCCCAGTTCAGCCTACCCTTGGGTCAAAGCTGGGAGAAAACAGAGGTAAACAACAACAGCAACAACAACCAGGAAGCTCACTGCCTCCATATTGGTTGTTCTTCAGATTTTGTCTTCCCTTCTGTAGCAATTTGATATAGTTATGAGTTCCAAAAATAGATATTGGTTTATGCTTGTAAACCAGGCATGATTAAGTTATGATTAGGGCTTTGATTGGGCCACGTCAGTAGGGTGTTGAGCCCCGCCTCTTGGTGGGTGGGGAATCAAAGATAAAAGGCATGGCAGAGGACAGGGTTGGAGATTTGAGTTGGAGTTCTGATGCTGAGTTTTAACGCTGGAGCCCAGGGAAGTAAGCACACAGAGGACCTTGGTGGTGAGGAAGGAGAAAAGGCCCTGGGGAAAGAGATGAGCCATTTGCCTGATAGTCTACAGCTGGCCTTGTAGAAGCAAGCCTGAGCCCTGAAAGAAGCAAGCCCCGGGAAGAGAGGAACCCAGGAAGCCTGAAGTCTTGGCAGATGTTGGCAGCCATCTTGCTCTAACACATGGCAACAAACTTTGGTGAGGGAAGTAACTTATGCTTTATGGCCTTTTAACTGTAAGCCTCTACTCCATATACCCTTTTTTAAGAGCCAACCAATTTTGGTATTTTACATCAGCACCCCTTTGGCTGACTAAGACATATTCCCAATCTGCCTGCTAATATTTTCTTTTCAAGAGTCCACAGGAAATTTCTTTTTATCTTCTGTCCAGAGTTTTTGTTATAATCATTGGGATACATAGGCAAGAATAGGTTTTCTCCATCTTGGCATAGCAGGAAGCTCTCGCTTACATTTTATCTTTAAAACAATTCTACAGGACTCTAGGCCGTTAGCATTCTGTAGCAGCAACAAGGCTGTGAATTTGTGAGTTTACTGCCTTTAGTGCTTTTCTCAACCTCAGCACTATTGACGTTTTGAGCCAGTTGGTTCTTTTTTGGGGCTGGGAGTTGTCCTGCTCATTGTAGGATGTTTAGCACCATCCCTGGTTTCTACCCACTAGATGCTTATAGCATCCCCCACACCCACCCCACCAGTTGTGGCAACCAGAAATGTCTCCAGAAATTGCCAAATGTCCCCCCGAAAACAAATCACCCTGGTTGAGAATCACTATTCTAGTGCCTAAGTGTGCCATGGGCTCAGGAGATGAGGTCTGGACCCTGCAGGGGGCAGGAAGGTCTTCTGCCATCAGGCAGGCTGCCATCAGGCTTTGAGATGAAATGTATTGTGAGATAGAGTTATCACTGTGATCCTTCCCTGCCCTGCCTGTTTTCAGCCCTGCAGATACCAAGCAGGGCCCGTATCCTTAACTGACAGGAAGTTAGCCAGCCGGGCTAAGCCCGGGCACAGTCTTGGGCACCTTCCCTGCTCTTCTTTGAGGGCCCTTCTCACCAATCCTGGCACATCTCTCTGACTCCTCTTCTACCCCACATTTGAAGTTCCCTGCTGCTCCCTCTCATCTGAGTCAGCCAGCTACCTCGTTGCAGGCAACTAACACGTGTTAGGCTTGAATGCCTCATGAAGCTCAGCATGTTCCCCAGGATAGGAACATTTGCATTTTAACAGGAAGATGAATCCCAAACTCAAAGGAATAAATAATAAATGGCTACAATTTGAACCCCATTCTGCTGAAATGCGGATGCTGTATTATGGGGTAAGGAGCCCTTGAACATCCTTGGGTGTAAAGTATAGACTGCTGCCTGCTCTATCAGCAGGTGATGATGAGGGTCCTCACCATAGCCACTGTCTAAATAGTGTATGAGTCTTGGGAATGAGGAACTGACAGGAAGCTCTGGATATCAGCCCAGAAACCATGTAGGGACTGAACAGTGTCCTTCACTGTTCTAGAAGACTGTGCTCATTCAACAAACTGTACTTGCAAAATGTTATCACAAACTGAAAAAGATTCCACAAAACATCAAGACACATTACACTCATCTGATAAATCTTTCATGTTTATGGGAGATGCTCCCAAGCTGAAGATCCTTTCCTCAACACTCTCAGGTAGAACAGAGTCCTTTTAACGGTAGAACTGCAAGAGAATCTTGAAGATAATTTGGTTTAACTTCTTCACTTCATAGATGGTGAAAGAAAGGCCCAGTGAGATTAGTTGCCTTGGCGAGGCTCCACCAGTGGATTAGGCATGGAGCCTGGACTTGACCCAGGACTCCTTAATCTTAGTCCACATGAACCCTCCACCACACCATGTCGCCTCTCCAAGAGGAAATGACCTTCTCTTGGGTGTGAACTTGGAGCCAGTGAGCTTGGCACACAGCCTAGGAACTTAGAAAGATATTCAGGGTGCTAGATTGCCTAGTGGGGAGGGCCCCGTTAGGAAGATTCTGGAGTTCTGTACAAAGTAGACGTTAAATCAAACAAACTCAGTCAAGTTAGGCTCAGAAAAACAGAAATCACTCTTTGTATTCTGGGTATATATAGAATTAGAGGCTTATACAACTGTTGGAAGAGCTGGGGAGTGGAGGTCAAGGAAACTTCTACCAAAGGTAAGAGAAGCCACCACTGTGGATCTCAGCCTGAAGTGAGTGGTACTCAAAAGCTGGAATGGAAGCTGCTGCAATTCCAGAGAACCTCTGGTGAGCTGCAACTGACTGCCTCAATTTGCAGCAGCAAAGCAGGTGGTGGTTAAGAGCTTGCTGGGAAGCTGGTATGCAGCTCTAATCTGCCAGTCATCTGTCTGCAAGCACTTCCAGAGAATAATGGGTTTTCTTCTCTTTAATCTTCTAAATTGGCATGAGCTCATCTCATTGGCAAACTCTAACAATAGAGGGAACTAAACAAACGGGAAAAGGGTTTTGCATTGCAGAGGAGACTTTAGAAGGGAGTCATGGTAGTGCTGGGTTGACAACAGACAATCCAGCATGGAAACAAAGCACCACCCCCATTCCCACCAAACTTGTTGAGTGTTGAATGAATTACTTGATCATTAGGGGACCAGGTTCCAGTTTAGGTTCTACCTGCCTGTGATGGTAGACAGATCACTTTACTTGTTGGAATTTCATTTCCTCATTTATAAAAGGAAGAGGCTGGATAGATGATCTATCTGGTCTTTTCCATTATTCATGTTTATTTTTCTATTATTTACATTTATCTTTAATCCTTTAAAACTCATTTGCATATATTTTATGATATATGTTAATGCAATTGCACATGCATATTATTATTACATGATAAATATACGTATATTGAGAGTGCCTGCTCAAAAATTTTTGATGATGGGATGCTTTATCAAAAAATTTTGGAGAGCACTGCCATATATAATTCTTCTCACTACAGGGCTGGGTTTCCTCATAGGCCTCAGTCTTTTCCATGTAACACTTTACTATTAGGTTTTTTTTTTTTAA
>JAQZBX010104840.1:0-10910 GCA_029593785.1 Cabassous unicinctus
CACTAATGTAGTCTTCATTTTAAAATTGCATAAATGGAAATCCATAGGCACCAGGGAGTAAATGTCCATAATGGAACAATAGCCATGGATTTGTGTGATCCCAAGGAAAAGATTTTGATTTTTTTGAGTACACTTTCTAAACCAGAGTTCTTGCTGTTTTTCACCTTTCCTATCTTCAATTCTTCAACAGAAGCACACACTCCTTAGGTATTAACTATGTGTAGTCCTTAACATGAGTAATGTTTTCACAGAACACAGAGGCATATGCACAAACATACCACAACCATAGACATAAACATTAACTGGATAATCTAATTTGTGGAAATGGCAATGGGACAATAGCAGAGGGGTAGTCAATGATAATCTCACCTGCCAGAGAAAATAAAGTCCAGGTGTGTTTTATGATAAAGGAAACACATATCACTGAGGTAAGTGTCAGTTCACATGAGAAGGCATACTTTTGTTTCTCCAGAAGGAGTCTTTCTGGAAATCAGAACTGGAAATTCTGATTAGGCAAGTCTGTAAAGCAGTGAGAAATGGCTCACTACATTCACTGGAGCTGTTTGGTTCAAACATTGGAATAAATATGGTTTACCAATCATGCCTGGCATTAAATTGTTTTTGCCCTTTTGGTTTGAGTCACAGTAATGTATTCTACACCAGTGACAGTTTTTATTCTGTTCTTCAATTTTTCTGTCAGTCATGTTTTATTAATAAGGACTCTGGTTACAGAATGGTGGTAAAATTTAAACTCCAGGTAACAGAAGCATATTCATGGGAGTTACTTTTAAAAGAGGGAATTTAAAGCTATATTTATTCAATGTCCTTAAATAGGCAAAGAAATTGAGCTCAAGAGAAAGGAAAAGTCTTTTCTTTTTACCAGAGGATAACATGTCTTTTGTCTTTTACACTTTTTTCACCCTTTTTGCATTTTCCTCACTCCTCCCCTCTCAATCCTAGCTTATTAAATTTGGTTTTCTCAGGAGTCTGTGTTTCTGAGCAGTTATATCACAAGGCTTCAGTTTGGAACACTGCTAGTTTTATGTATTCTATCTTTCACATAATATATACAAAACAAATGCTTAATATGTCACAGCAGACTTTCACTGTAAAGAAAATTACAAAAAGGAAAAAATGGGAAAGAGAAACCAATAATGCTGAGTGGGGTCCTGATGATATTCTTCCTCCAATAAAATTTCTGCTATTTTAGTAAAATTACCTGATTATTAATATTAGAATGAATATAATAATGATGATGACAATAATTTCTTTGTAACTGTAAATTGTGTTATTTTCTCATTTACTCCTTTCAAAAAGCCTGTGAGGTTGTTATTATTGTCTTCATTGTACAGGTGAGGTAATTAAGGCTGAGAAAATTTTAGGTCATTAACTTAAAGTATTATTACTTCAAACTATTTGCCATTAGCCTTCCAGAAATGTTTCCTTCCCAACAGTTTCTTCATTGCATTCTTCACTTCTGCATTTCTCAGTGTATAAATCAGAGGATTTAACATAGGGGTGATAATGGTGTAAAAGACAGCCACCAACTTATCCTCTGAAAACATAGTATTGGGGCGCATGTACATTAAAGTACAGGGACCAAAAAAGATGATGACCACAGCAATGTGGGAGCCACAGGTAGACAGAGCTTTGCGTCTGCCCTTTGCTGACTGCTTTCTCAGGGTTATCAGGATGACAGAATAGGAGATTAACAGGATAACAGAACTCAACAGAGTGATGGCCCCACTGTTGGCTGTTGCGACAATACCAACAATAAATATGTCTGCACAGGCAAGTTTTAGCACAGGGTGGATGTCACAAAAGTAGAGATCAATCTCATTGGGTCCACAAAAGGGTAGGGGGACCAGTAGAGCCACCTGTATAATGGAGTGTAGGAACCCACCTATCCAGGTTGCCAGCAATATTTTATTGCATCTGCCCCTGTTCATGATGGTCATATAGTGTAAGGGTTTACAGATGGCCACATAACAAACATAGGCCATTATGGTAAGAATGAAGACCTCAGTACAACCAAAAAAATGGCTCACAAAGAGTTGCAACATACACCCTACATAGGAGATAGTTTTACTCTTTGCTAATAAGTCAACAATCATCTTCTAAGCTATCACTGAGGAGTAACAAATGTCAACAAAAGACAAATAATTGAGAAAAAAGTACATAGGAGTATTGAAAAGGTTGCCAGAACAAACTGTCAGCATGATGAGGAGGTTTCCCAGAAGAATGGCTGTATATAAGAAAGAAAATACCACAAAACAAACTTCTTCAATCTCTGGGTTCTGAGAAAGGCCCAAGAAAATGAATTCAGTTACATTCTTGATTTTTTTTCATGGAATTAATCCAGCAGAGAAAATTCCCAAGAGAGAATTAAATTATCTGAAAGAAAACATAAAATGAGCACAGCATTGTTTCTAATGTTGAACAATCAGATAATCACATTAGTGGATAATGGAAAATGGTTACTCACTGTTGCTTGATACAGATACTAAAAGAAATCTAGGGAGCTTCTTTTAATCATCATATCTACATACAACAGTCAATTCATTCCATTCAGATGAGGAAACAAAGTCCAAAGAGATAACATGAATCCTCTATGTCACTAAGTCACTGACCCTAATTCCCACCTCCCTCACCAGTTTTTAAGGTTTACTCACCAGCTCTATTTTTTCCTAAATATTTATTTAATTTTTATTCTGTATAATTTGCTCAACCTAATTTTGAAAAAAAACCTGTGTTTGGGCATATGGTAATAATTTTATATCTGGAAATTTTCACCTCTTTTTGACACAGGAAAATGAAACATATGCCCACCTTTTCCCCCTCTGAATACAACTATGCCTCCTCCTTGCACTTATCAGTAAGGACTCAAGTAGTTGACACTGAGTGAATTTTAAAGTTCCTCCTACTTATGAAACTCAGATTTTAGGGTACATCAGATTAATTCTCTCTATTTGATTTCATACATTTTACAGTGAGGAGATGGTATAGTATAGTAGCAGGACAATCAAAATTGTACAATTCAAAATTTTACAAACCTGATTAACTGGGCAATAATCATGGTTGAATCATTTATTTTCCTGGGGCTTCTGTTTCCCTATTTGTGCAATTAGCAAATTTTTATTTCACTGCCATCTCTATCATTCTAAGACTTATTTCTATCATCATACAAAATCACTTGTCACCTGAAATAAATAGCCATAAATAGGTAGAGAGGAGAGAAGATAAAGCAATAAAAAAGCTGCTGGAGACAAAGCAAAACATTTTTGATTTGAAAGTGGAAAATGGGCTCTGGTAATTTCTCCATTTTCAAACTGGCAGGGTTTGCTTAACTCCCAGACTTTACTTTGCCTTGTTCTTGGCATTGAATCATTTGTATGTTGACCCATAAAAGCCATCCAGCACTTCTTCATGCATTCTTATAACCCTTCAATTTTCATGCTAGCTTATTTTATTTCTTCCAGTTTGGATGAATTAAATATTAACTGAACAGAACATCACTGAAAGATAATTTAAATGGGTCTAGAAGAATTCAGTGGTAGTATTTCAGGGACTCTGTTAGAGTCCCTGGAATTTTTGGGTGGAAATAGTTTGTGGAATAGTATTGATATAAAGGGCTTTCTCTGTGCTTCCTCAAATCAAGACATAGATATAGATGATTCCTCTAATTCTATGTTAGTTTATGGTTATATAGTATCTTATAATCATTGGGAACTTTACCCATTTGAGACCAAATCTCCCCAACAACATGTCAAATTTAGTTCCTAACAGTTTTAACTGAACTCTGCTCTCAGCGATACCTTTACAGCAACACTATGCCAAGAATTTACAGTTTTGAGAGAGTCTGAGAAGTTGAAT
This sequence comes from Cabassous unicinctus, assembly GCA_029593785.1. Lineage (NCBI taxonomy): Eukaryota > Metazoa > Chordata > Mammalia > Cingulata > Chlamyphoridae > Cabassous > Cabassous unicinctus. The sequence goes on from JAQZBX010104840.1 coordinate 3,874, forward strand.
GACCTTGGTTCTGCTGATTAGATTGTGTGGAGTAATAACTACAAGTGTGCCTTCTCATATGTGATGCAAAGTAATAATAACCACAATGACATAATTCAGATTTGCAAATTGAACATATCGCTCTGCTTTTACATGCCTTATACCCTTTGTCTTTTCCTTTGGTATTAATGGAAATAAACTATTCCCCACTCAGGAAGCTCTTCATTTTAAGGGAACTCCAATCACAGAAGTTTTTGACAACTATGAATTTTTTGCTGAATTTCATCCAGCAGAAACTGGGCATTTATGCACTGGCATTTATGTGGTAAGACCTTTTCCATACCACAAGTGTTAGAGGAGAAGAAAGGAGTCTTCCTTCTCCTTGACTAAAGATCCAACTCAAATGATCCTTTCTTCTCCTTTCTGAGAATCTCAAACATGATAATCTCACACTGTCCTTTGAAAGGAGAAAGCTTTAGATTGGCATTTTCTTATTCACATTCATGCTATTCTATATCATATTCATGCAAGAATATACTTTATTTTCTTATTAGCTTCCTTTTAAATTTACTTTCCTTTACTTCTGGAACAGCATCTTGTAAATTTATTACACATGCTCAAAATACAGCAATTTAATTGAATTCCCTTTTTCCTTAAAAGTTCTTTGTAGATTATAAGATACAGATTTAGAAGAAAATCTCACCAGTATTTTCCAGGATTTCAGTTTTGCTTTATTTTTCTATTTCTCATTGTGATAATTTGAGAGCAGCTGACCAAAATAAAGTAGGAATTGTGCCTTCAGAATTGCTTTATAATAAGTTCCAGAGAATCTTGGGGTTTTCTTGGTGAATAATTAGTAGCCACATACTCAAGGGATGGCAGGAATCAGCCTTTGTTGATCCTGGTCCATTTTCTTATTGAGATCTACCATTTCACTGCATCTTTGACAATAAATGGCCTTTTCTCTGATTCTCAGAACATTTATTTAAAGAAAATGATGCAAAAATATAATGACCTTTGGAAAGTGTTTCCCCAAAGTCTCATTCCATTGCCAGAAACATATCAAAGACTTAACAATGGGCTTTAATCTCCTTTTGACTTTTCCCTTTAAAATAATTTTTAAAAAATTGTTTTTGTGAAATTTAAAACCAAATGAATTCTGACATTAAGGGCTTTAATACAAATTCAAAACATTTCAGCAAACATTTGAGATTTATGTGACTATACTAAATAGATTTTTTATATCCAATTAACTTATGTATATATCTATACCTATATCTGTTTATAAAACACAGTTTTAGAGATATTTAGGTGTTGACTTGGAATTATTCCACTCTTTTAAAAAGTTCAATTTCATTGGAAAACAGTGTAATCAATAGTGCTGTGGTTCACTGCTTTTCTTCTTAATTGTGTCTCCACTGATTTCTGATTCCTATGATGACTTATAGCATAAGCTTCCGCTTTTTCTTTCACTTTTTGAGAGTAAACCCTTTGAGGGTAAACCAAAATCCAGCTGTTCACAGGGCTGTGTTACTTCTAAAGGTTCTAAAAGAGATTCCATTTTCCTTGCAAGAAGCTGTTCAAGTGAAACTTCAATTGCCCTTTCAAGTCTGCCAAAATTGATGTAAATTGAGTTAGATAAATCAAGTTTCAGCCCTTATTGCTGCAGCTAGTTTTAGGACCATAAATGATATTCATCAACTTATTCTTCTGACAAACCAAAGAAGATTTTCCCACACTTAGCTGTTAGCTCTCAGGTTTTTAACTGCTCAAGTGACTCTCATCTTCACCTAAAAAGGGTCTGGATCCTTTCTTACTTTACTTTTTTCAGTGGATTCCACTGACAACTAGCATCCTTCTCAGGCATTGATTGAGAATAACACTCCCATATACAGTATATGTGGCTTCCAAAATACAAAGAACCATCAAGTACTGTGCCTATTTTCCAGTGGTAGGAGGAATCAAACAATAACTATTCATATATTTTTTTTTTTTTTTGTATATTTGAGGTTATCTCTTCATGCCCTAGACTACAGGATTTCTACGAATGTCAATCATGTGGCAGTCCCTGAAATGTGTTCATGATCTTTATTTTCAAATGTCTGTAATTTGTGTAATTTGTCATGATTAAATTATCGATTACTGTGTACCTAAAAGCAAAACAAAGCACAAATTACCAATATAATGTGAAAAAATGTAATTGAAAAATAAGTGGTTTGAAATCATAACATCAAAATTTAACTAAAAAAAAAAACAACTATTTTCTTATGATTCTGTATTTTGGGCAAGATTCAGTTAGATGGTTCTTCTGCTTGTCTCACATGGGAACATATTGACAGCTCAAATGGGGTAGATGGTCCAAGATAGCCTCATTCATAAATGTGACAATTGACTGAGGTACTTCAGTTCTCTTTCGTATGGTCTTGCTCACCAGTATATTTTGCATAATGGTATCAATATAGTGGATCATACTAATATTTTCCAAATATTCATAAGAAGAAATCTCCTTGGATTATATTATGAAAAAAAGGACAGGAAATAACAGTCCTTGGGCAAAGTACTATTGTTTTTTGCCATATAAAGGTGAATTTCATTTCTTTAGCCATTTCATGTGGTTAAAAATTCATTCACAAGTTCAGAGCCACAAACCAAGTTTTAGAACCTCTGATCATCGAATCACAATTCTATTCCTCACAATACAGTTTATACTTGGGATACCACATGTGTAATATTATAGTAGTCCTTAGCCATATACTACAATTCATCTATTTGTTGGATGAACCAGACAAATTATTGCAATAGTAATATCATGAGACCTTGACTCTTTCAAATCTGCATTTGCTATTATATCTTCCATCCTTATAAAATATGATTTTTCTTCAGATTTTCTATCATTTCTGTGATGTAAGTGTTCTTATTCAGGAGAATGAGTAGGAGGGTTCTTCCATGTCCTAAGTATATTTGTTCGAATTAAACATTTGAACAATGGGAAAATAATTGCAGGATAGATTTACAGCCACACTAAACCTACTCTGAAGCAGTCTTGAACCAAAACTCAATTCATAATGTGATCTTAATGAGCCTCCACTCCAACATGAGGTTGATGATAGTATTTGAAGTCCACTTGTATCAGTGGCAGGCCAGAAGTTATATTCAACAACCCTAAAAATGTCTGAGTAGCCTCCTTTCCCCAATGCACTGTTCCTCTGGTAAGTGTACCCTTTCTCAAACTTTCTTTCTCCCAGGAATTTCACATATCTTTGTGTTATTTGCTATAATCCATTATCCTGCCTAAACTCCAAGGATATGACTACATATATTATGAGAACACTGAATGACAAGTCCTTATTCAATATATTCTCCCTTCCCAAGAATTAAATTCTGCCCATCACTCAAGTCCAACACTCTCAGTAACTATCCCTAAAAGGTAGTCTCATAGTTTGCAAAGTTCATATAGCGAAGTCCTATAAATGTTCCTTGTGTGTAAGCTATTGCCTCACAAATTAGGAATTTGTGTTAAGCTGTGATTTGAACATGTTTAATGGTCTGGAGGTAATAAGGGGTGATGTCTCTTGATTTGGGGAAACACAATCATCAGTCTTGTGAAGCTTCTGTTCCAGGTGATGTCACTGTGTTTTCTGCACTAAAGGGGATGTTATTCTTATGGAAATAGGGCACAAGAGTATTTCAATTTGTCAAAGGCCTGGTGATACAAAGTACCAGAAATTGGTTTTGGATTTCATAGTGGAGATTTACTGGAGGTAATAGTTTACAGTTCCAAAGTCTTGAAAAGCTCAAATCCAGGCAACCTAAGAGGTGCATTCTCACAAAAATCAGCTGCCTCATGCTAAAGCAAGAATGACATGGATCCCTGCCAGGGTTTGAGCTCAGCTGAAAGCAACTTTTCACAGGGCTTGTAATGGTTAGGCTAATGTGTCAACTCGGCCAGGTAATTGTGTACAGGTGTTTGTAGCAGCAAGCTCTGGTCTAATTGTAATACAATGGACTTCGATCACCAGTGAGTTTACTGCGTGGATGGCTGATTACATCTGCATCAATCAGAGTGATTACATCATCAATGGGTGGTGCTTTTATCCAATCAGTTGAATGACTTAAAAGGGGAATGATTTCAACATTCAGAGAGAATTTCCCAGCTCGTCGTTGGACAGGCAACTTCTCCCAGAAACTCATCAACGCCCCTTCATCAGACTTTCATCAGAGCCACTGGTTTGCAGCCTGCCTGTGGAGCCTGGACTTGTGCATCCCCACGGTTGCATGAGAGACTCTTTTAAAATCTCATATTATTGACAGATATCACCTGTTGATTCTGTTTCCTGAAAGAACCCTGACTAATACAGCTTGGTACTGGGAGTGGTTCTTGAGGAACAGAGTCTTAAACATGGGATGTCTGAGGTGGTTCTGGGAGTTTTGTAATTGGCTCCCTACTCTAATTGGACTCAGGGGTACTAATGACTCCCTTTCTGATAAAGAGGTTGCTAACAGTCCATGGCATGAGCTGGCAAAAGAGATACGAAAAATAACTTCATTGGATTCACCTACTTCCACGCTTATAAGAGGCAAGGATCTGGGTGAGAGTGTTTTCAACACCTCTACAGAATTTTGTGGCATGAAAAAATATAGTGATGTTGGCTGGCTCCTCCTAGATACTCTGGATACAGTTACAAAAGAAAGAGATGAGCTAAAGTCTTCAATTTTGAAACTTAAATGCCACATGGATGATATGAAAGTTTCTACATGTGCTGTGAAAGAAAATCTTGTTTCCTTTAGCCACAGACTTGAGATATCTGAGAATCAAACCCAGGCTCTCATTGTACGAGTAGCAGAATTACAGAGGAAACTAAAATCTCAACCTCACAGGGTTTCTGCAATTAAAGTAAAGGCATTGATTGGAAGGGAGTGGAAACCCGAGGATTGGGATGGAGACATGTGGGATGATGATAATATTGGTGAGGACATTGGAACCCTAAATTCTGCTGAGACTTTACCAGATAAACTTGCGATGGCCTTCCCTGTGGAGACCACACCTTGTCAACCTTGCATCATCCAGGCTCCAGCCTGCCCCAGGGAGTCTTGATTTCCATCCAGCCCTGAGGTGGGTACAAACCAAATGGAAGCCTGCACTGCCCAACCTCTTGCCTGCCCCAGAGAATATAGACCTCCTCCTAGCCATGAGGCAAGTACCAGCCAACCTCCAGCATGCACTGCCCAACTTCCAGTCTGCCCTGAGGAATCTGTCTTCCAACCCCTGCCTGAAGAGAATAATCCTATATCACCAGAAGAAAATGCAAAGGAATGCCCTCAGGTCAGTAGCCTGCAAGACATCTTTAATCCTTCTCATTACCCAGACTGCCCACCCCTCTTGTCTTTGAGACCCATTACTAGGTTAAAATCACAACAAGCCCCCAAAGATGAAATACAAAGTGTGACCCATGAAGAAGTACATTATACTCTAAAAGAACTGCATGAGTTTTCCAACTTATATAGACAGAAAACAGGGGAATATGTGTGGGAATGGATACTAAGGGTATGGGATAATGGTGGAAGGAATATAAAGTTGGATCAGGCTGAATTTATTAATATGGGTCCACTAAGCAGAAATTCTGGACTCAACACTGTAGCTCAAGGGGTTAGAAAGGGCTCTAACAGTTTGTTTGGGGGGCTGACTGAAGCATGGACCAAACGATGGCCTAGCATGTCTGATGTTGAGATGCCTGATTTGCCGTGGTATACAGTAGATGAGGGGATTCAGAGATTTAGAGAGATTGGAATGTTAGAATGGATTTACCATTTGAGACCTGCCCACCCACCCCAGGAATGACCAGAGGACACACCTTTAACCAGGACTGTGAGGAATAAATTTGTAAGACTATCTCCATCTTCTCTGAAGAGCTCTGTGGTTACTCTTCTCTGCAGTCCAGATATTACTGTAGGAGGACCTGTAATGGAATTGGAATCCTTAAATATTATGGGGATGATTGCATCTCGGCCCGGTAAAAGTCAAGTATCAGCAGTTAATCGCCAAAGGCCAGGTGGGCGTGGCTACCGCAATGAAGACAGATTCAAAACAGAACACAGAATAGTCTGAGTCGCATGGAGTTATGGCATTGGCTAATAGATCATGGGGTACCCAGAAGTGAAATACATGGGCAGTCTACTAAATATCTTCTGGATCTGTATAAGCAGAAGAGTTCTAGGTCAAGTGAACAAAATCCTGACTCTAATTACAGATGCAGAGAATCACAGCCCCTTAATTAATTCCCAGACTTGAGACAGTTTACAGACCCAGAGCCCCTTGAATGAGGAGAAGGCCAGGTCCCCTTGGGGAAGGATCCTAATAAACTGCTGAAAATTTATACACTTAATCTTCCTCCCACCTTTTCCCAGGGAGACCTACGGCCTTTTGCCAGAGTAACTGTGCATTGGGGAAAAGGAAAGGGTCAGACATTTTGGGGATTATTAGACACTGGCTCAGAAGTCACATTAATTCCAGGAGACACAAAACGTCACTGTGGTCCACCAGTCTGAGTAGGGGATTATGGAGGTCAGTTGATTGATGGAGTTTTAGCTCAGGTCCATCTCACAGTTGGTCCAGTGGGTCCCCAAACCCATTCTGTGGTTATTTCTTCAGTTCCAGAATGCAAAATTGGAATAGACATAGTCAGTGAATAGCAGAATACCCACTTTGGGTCCCTGACTCATGGAGTGAGGGCTATTATGGTTGTAAAGGCCAAGTGGAAGCCTCTAGAACTGCCCCTGCCTAGCAAAATAGTAAATCAAAGGCAATACCAGATTCCTGGAGGTATTGCAGAGATTAGTTCCACTATCAAGGATTTGAAGGATGCAGGGGTGGTGATTCCCACCACATCCCCTTTCAGCTCTCCTATTTGGCCTGTGCAGAAAACAGATGGACCTTGGAGAATGACAGTAGATTATCATAAATTTAACCAGGTGGTGACTCCAATTGCAGCTGCTGTCCCAGATGTGGTATCATTGCTTGAACAAATCAACACTTCCCCTGGTACCTAGTATGCAGCTGT
>JAQZBX010104841.1:0-10911 GCA_029593785.1 Cabassous unicinctus
CTGAATGGTTTATAGAAATCCCTTCTTCCCTTTTTGAGTAACGCTGCTGGATTCTTCCCAGGAGACCCCCCCGGTGGCCCACCAGGCTTCTCTACTCCGTTTTCGGCTCCAGGAGCCTGACCCCTGTGGGCGGCCTCTGTAGGCTTCCTTGCTCTCTGGCTTCCACTTGCATTCATGTCGTGAAGATGACCGGTCACGTCCATCAGTTTCCTGAACTGCTGTCACATACTGTTTTACTGGCTCAGTAGTGAGCTGTTGGCATCATATTGCTCTGGGGGAGTATGCTGATCCGAGTCCTGGCATCTCCTCAAAGATGCCTAAAGAATGCAGTCACAATTATCCTGATACAACTTGAGCCTTCTAAAGAAGTTCTGCTGCAAAGGCACCCTGGCCAGCACCCGGCTCATCTGGCCACAACAATCCTGAGACTACACAGATCAGAAGAACATCTTGCAGCACTTGCTGGCTGTGCAGAGAATTCAAAAATGTTAGCAGATGGCACACAGAACCCAACTCTGAACAGTCAGCAGGGTGACACTCATTAAGAGTCACCACTGAATCCACTTCCAGCAAAATCCCGTTCTGATGAAATATCACTTTCCAAAAAAATGTCAATCTGCTTTAACGAAAGTGACTACAGGGTACCATAATGGCAGGTCTGGTTGAAACTGCAGATGACAGGCCCTCTCTTAGTGCCTCAGGGACTTTCCATCCATCATTTCCTCCTGAGTGGCTCCTGATCAGATCTTCCCTCCAACTTTCTTAGCCTCTGTAGATGGGACAGGAAGACAGGAAGCCCTCATAATTTCCCTCCTTGAGCCTGACACTCATTCCCCTGCCTACTCACCCTCCCCAGCAGAACGCTTGGTGGAAGGGTATGTGTGGAGGAGGGATACAGTGAGCTTGCTGTTCTCCAGGTCAGAATTCATTCCACAGTGAATTCTTTTTTCATCCTCACAATTCTTCAAGTGGATTACCAATTGTTTCTCAAGGAAAATCATGCCCTCCCTACTTCCCACCTCATACCCTTCTTTTCTAATGGAATGCATTGGTTTCAATGCAGGGTATAAAATTATATTTTGTTGTATAATGAATTAAAATATTGGTATTTGAAACTCAGGTCAGGAATGTACAATACCAATGCTAGATAATGATTCTTAAGTTGCCTACCCAAACTGCTTTGCATTCCCTGCCACCACTTGCTCCTCCAGTAAGAGGTAGTCCCTTCAAGATTCACAGATTCACAGATTTTTCATACCTCCAGGTCTTTCTCCAGGCTTTTCTCTCTACAAAGCCCTTCCCACCATTGCCTCATTAGTGCTTCCGAAAATCCTATTCATCCTCTAAGATCTTATACAAATGCCACCTTTTCTATTCAACATACTATGAAGCCTCAGTCACCAAGAGCTGCTCTTTCACCTGTATTCCCATAGCTCTTTGTTAAAATATTTAGATTGGGATTTGTCCCATTCTGTCCTTGATTTCCTGCTTGCTACTACTACAATAAAAATATATGGAACATTATACTTAATATCTAGCATGGTGAGTCAATTAGATGACTTAACAGAAGGACACACTCTTGAATTGGTTTCCCTAGCCCACTAACCCCACTCATGTGAGGTGGGCAGTCACATGAGTGAGGCACCTGACATTATTTAGAGGAAAGACAGATATTCATTAGCTGGTTGTTAGCCAAGGAGCTTAAAGACCTAGGCTGTAATCCCACCATAATTAGCTTTTTTCCCCCCATCCTCACATCATGCCTAATATTTGGTTTATCAGTCATTTACTTGCTTGGTAAATCTTAACAGTAATATTTGCCTTGTCTGCAACATAATATACCAATAGTATCCATGTATGTATGTATGTATGTATGTATGTATGTATGTATGTGTGTGTGTGTGTGTGTGTGTGTGTATTTCACTCTCACAATATTCTTTCCTCACTACCTGAGGTACTAGGCTAAAAGAACACTGATAGCTGCCTAGATAAAATAAACTGAGATTTCTTTCATGAACACACATACCTAAGAAAACATGGCTACAGAGGAAGGAAGGTGTAGTTCTGATGTGTAGCCCTAGGCAAGTTATTCAACCTCTGTGAAATAAGGATAATAGCTATACAAGCCTAGATTGAATGGTTATGAATCATATAAGATATAAGGTCTGGAAAGCACTTAGCAGAAAGTACCTCCAAAATGTTAGCTATTTCTATCATGGATATACTATCTGTGGCAGTTTGGTATTGTTTATGAATTCCAAAAATAGATATTGGATTGTGTTTGTAAACTGGTCTATTCCTCTGGGCTTATTAGATGGTATTAGATTCAGAGGTTTCACTTTTACTTTATTAAATCAAGATTAGGGCTTTTATTTGACCATGTCATTAGGGCATGCAGCATTGAGTCCCCACCTTCTTGGTGGGGATAAAACAGACTCCCACACGGAAGTAAATACATGGAGAAGGAGAACACAGAGAGTTTAGTTTTGATGTTACAGCCCTGGGGAGAGAGCCAAGCCGTTCACCTGATAGTTTACAGCTGGCCTTGTGGAGCGAGCAGAGCAGCTGAGCCTGGAGACAAGCCCTGGGAAGAGAGATGAACCTTATGTCAGCCTACAGCTGATATTGGAAGAAGCTGGAACCATGGAGCCTTAAGAGGAAAGAAGGAAGGCTGAACCCTTGCAGACATCACATGCCATTTTGCTTCAACATGTGGCCATTGACTTTGGGTGAGAAAGTACCTCTTATGGTACCTTGAGTTGGATTCTTTACAGCCTTGTGACTGTAAACTTCTACCCCAAATAAATACCCTTTATAAAAGCCAACAGAGTTCTGGTACTTTACATCAGCATCCCTTTGGCTAACAACACACTATCTCTTAATTATAGTCCAGCTCCTATTGTTTCCTTATTCTTGATTACTGAGAGTGAATCCCCAAACGATTTTAAACTTGACACTTCCCGTCTCTAAGGGGTTTTTTGAAAGATTATTGTTATTCTTCCTGCTTTTGTAGGAAGGGCAGGGACAAACACATATAGATCTTATTTCTGAAAAATGCAGCTTATTGTGCTAATCTAAAATATACTGTAGATACATGAGAAAGAAAAAAAAATTCTTGCCAAAATGACCTATCCAACCAACCATAATTATATTAAATCTATCCAACAGCCAGCAAAGAGATCAAAGGTTAAGTCAGTTCTTGACTTCACAGAATGATAATAAACATAGCTATTCTTAGCAGCTAAAGAATATTTTGACAACATTTGACTTTCAGTTTCTGTAAGCTAAAGGACTTGCAATGCATTTTCTTGTTTGAAATGATAGATCATTTAAGCTTAGTAAAATTCACCTTTGCCCAGCATGACCCATTTCCAATTCATAATTTACTCTGCAACTTGAGAGCATTGCTTAACAAATACAACAAAGGGCTTTTTGAAAAATCTCTCTTTTGGAAAACCTTGGAATTGCATGTCTTCTCTAGGGCTCCACATTTTATGCACCTTTAAGTTCCACCACCTCTCTGATGTTTTCTTTGATCGTTCCAGGATTGAGTATTCCATATACAGCATCCCACTCATCCCATTTACTCACCCACCAACCCTGCTGTGGGTATTAACATCACCAGAGTTTACAGAAGTAGATTCTTGCTCCAGGTTACATGGATTGAAACTAAATGATGGAGCCCAGACTTGAAACCAGGTCCGTCTGTCTGGATGCTGCCCTGTCAATGGCTATTCTGTACTGCCTTGGCTGACCGGAACTTTCTTTGCTTCTACATCTCAGCTCCTGGCATAGTCCTCGATATATATTAGGAATCCAATAAAAGGTTGTGGGATGATAATCACAACAATTTGGTCAACATTTGAGCATTTACTTGTGTAAAATGTTTTAAGTGCCTTACGTGCCTTAACTCAGTCAATCATAACAAGTCTTTGAGGTAGGTGCTATTCAGCCCACTTTGCAGATGAAGAAACTGAGGCAGAGAGATTAATTGATGAGAGAGAGAGAGGTGGGGGTGGGGGGAGCCTTACTCCCTATATATCCTTGGTCCACACTCAAACTAGAGGGTCTGCAGGAATCCAAACAGCCCTTCTGCACAGATGTAAATATATAGTCGTACCCAAGTTCCTTGGGTTTATAGTCTGTTTACCCCATTGTGCCCTTCTCCTGAATCTTGTGAACATTCCCCCCGGGTGCTGTAAGGCACTTTGCCTGGCAGGCCAATAGGTTGGCTTTTCTTCTCACACTCTTACTCATTCAATTTGTCAGGCCAGCGGGACTCTTTCTTTCTTTGTACACAACAACCCTGTGTAATAAGGATTACCCTCATTTTACAGACAGGGAAGCTGGGGAGCAGAAAGGGTAAGTAAGCAGGTGATGTGGGATTTGACTGTAGACTGTCTGGCTCCAGAGCCTGGGCTATAATTCATGCACTGCATGACTGTGGATGAGTCACTTTCTCCCGTCTCTGAATTCCCATACCTGCCATCTGTGTATGTGACCCTTTACTAAATGGTATGCTATTGCATTGATCTTATGCTAAATTGTGTTGTTACATAATTGCTTTCTAATAGGTGGCCTTTTTGAATGTAAACTGTTTAAGAGCAGGAATCACGCCATTCCATCAGAGTGCCTATCTCAATGCTGGACTTGATATTATTTACTAAATTCTAAATTGCAGTTTCTGCCCCAGATAGGAATGCTTGCTTAAGCAAAGCCGGAAATTTCCCTTAATTCCAGGCCACTGGGAAGAGTTTTCCAAGCTCTCACTAGAATCTTCCATTACTCTCTTCTCTCTTCACTCTACCCATCCTCCCCTGAGTTCTCGCTTCTCCCATTCCGTTCCCATCCACAGCATGCCCAGTCTCTTCAGGCTCTGTCTCCACCTGGCACTACCCTTTTAAAGAACCACAGCTTTAATTTAGTTAACTCTATACACACTTCCTTCTGGATGTCCTTCAGATCTTGCAGCATGCCAAGACTGAACTCATACCTCCAGAAACCTGTTCCTAGTCCAGGAAGGCAGCAGGAGCCATTTGGTTGCCCAAGTCAAAGCCACTCTTGAAATCTGTGTTAAATATCTGCTACTGAAAAAATAATAAATACCAAAACCATATAACATGCTTACACGTGCCACTCTATTTTTCTAATTTTGGCACACATAATTTTCCAAATATGGAAAAGTTTTTGGTTTCTCCATATGTACTACATAATCATTTTTATTTCTGTTTTTCAGAATTCAATATTCAGCCCCACTTCCTATATGCATATAGGCTTTAATGAATCAAAGAATGAGATAAAGTGAGGTGCCCGCTCCCCATAAAAAATTTGCATTTATTTCATTTCTGTTGTGTATGCGGTCACTTGCATATATTATTTAATGTAATCCTTACAACTATCCTATGAGGTAGGTATTATTATTCCCATTTTATAGGAGAGGAGATTGAGGCTCAGACAAGTGAAATTACTTGTCTGAGTTCACAAGGCTGACAAGTGACAGTGGCAGGATTTAAACCCACATCTGCTTATACCATGTGTCTCCAAATAAAACAAATCTGAAAGCAGGACAAAGAAAAGTGATAGTACTATTTTTGTTTAGTTATCTTACATTAGTTAGACAGTAAGTGCCTTGAAAGTAATAAATGTCATGTTTCCAAACTAAAATATGCTACATAAATGTTAGGTATTAGTTATTACTATTGCAACATGATGACTCATTAGGAACTTGACAAATATATGTTGTATCGCTGAGAGGACTAAGACACAAAAAGATTGCTCTGGAAGGGTGAATAGAGCACTTGTAAGAAAAAGAGAGAAAATCTGCAAGAGCGTAAGTTTCAAACATCTAGTGTACGTATTTCTTTTCAGCGCCTGCTCTACCCCAGGGACCAAGGTAGTCGATGGTCTCAGAGAAATAAGACACAGCCTTTAAGGAGCTCCTAGCCCACTGGGGAGAGGGCACAGAAATAACAAAGTGTAATAGCATTTTTCAGGTTCTGTGGCAGATTTTATGGAGGAGGTTGCAGATTGGCAGCCATAGGGCTCACAACTATGTCTCCTTTGACTTCACGGCATTTTCCAGAAATATGAATCAGGAGGTAACATTTTAAAAAATCAAGCTATTTCACAACAAAATTCACATTTGTGGCTAGTCAAAAATTGGAAGGTCTGATGACACTGAGCCCCCGTCCCTGTGTGGCAACCATCAACTTGAACTCAGTAGCTACTGCTGCCTCCAAGGTTGGTGTGTGTACATATTTTTATATAAGGTGCCATATTTCTCTAAACTATCAAGTTTCACAAGAGTCACCTATTACTGTTTTCTACTAGAAGCACATTTGATATTTCACCTTGGTAACCCTGCTCTTGTGACTGCAGATAAAGTCATGCATGCACTGACATTTAAGGTAACATCCATAACATTTGTCTAGGCAGTACTGATGGAAGGAGAAAGGACTGAAGTACAGAAGCAGGAGTGCAGGTGGACAGGAGTGATGGGTAGAAAGCAGATGACATTATACTGTTGGACCTCCCCCCTCCCACTTTTGTCTCCCTCCTTCTATCTCTTCCTATATATCCATTTCTCCTCATGAATCTTTCATTAATGATAAAACCCACAACCCTGAAACCAGTACCTGTTTAAGGCTGAAGACCATACTAAGTTTTCTGAACAACAACCTGCAAACATGTGTTTTAATGTAGACCATAATCTCTACATTATGTGCTTTGCTCTGCTATTGGTAACACAGAGAGTTCAAATAACTAACACACCTCTCCTCCTCCTCTGCATGAGGTTGGTGTCTGGCGTGACAAATAATCTGGTGCTGTGGCACAAGTGCAGGCTCTAGAGTAAAGGCATTTGCTTTCAAATCCCACCTGTGACACCTAATTAGCTCAGCGTGGTAGATATATTCTGCTAGCCCCCTGACCCCAGCTTTTCTCTTAGGCACCCAGCTCACCTTAGGCAATCTCTCTTGTGCTTAGGTTTCCGAACCATAACATGTGAACACGAGTACCTATTTGTATAGGTATTGTACAGATTAAATGAGATGGCCACGTAAAAGACTGTCATCATCTACCATTAGATATTATTGTTCAGATAAAATAAAAAGTGAATTTGAAACCACAACTAAAGGACATATCTAAGACAATATATTATTTGTGAGTGAAGAAATTAACATTTATGGAGCACCTACTAAGTGCCAGGTTAATTATATATTTCATTCAATCCTCAGGACGCTGCAGTAGATTAGCTTTTATTATCCCCATTGATTGTTGAGGAAACAGCAGCAGAGAGAAAGTACTTGCTGCTTATGGCTCTAGTGGGTGATAGAGATAGATCTGTTCCACTTCAAGCTTGTGTGGCCCCCAGCTTGGATTAAGGACACAGGCAACTGCAAGTACCCCACACTGCTCCTGCCCTAGACTCCAAAGGGCATTGCAGAGCTGCCTCATTATGGGGCTAATTGAATCCACTGCACCTTACATTTCTGGCTCAAGACAGGGGACAGAGCACAGTGACCTCTTGTTGGAGGCAGATATGCAGGAGACTGGCAACATCTCAGGAGAGCTAACAAATCATTTGTTTAAATGAATACGTTAATGCATGCCCTGACATGTTCACCTCTCATCCAGGGTATTACGAGGGGGCAAAGTTTGCATCTCTATAGGACAATTGTATTTTAGTGTATTTGGGGATGAGGTACTTCATACAGCCACTGACAAATCTCTTCCGAGATGGTCTATATTATCTATCAAGAGAATATATGCTTTGAAACATGACCAAATGGCCTTCAAATTTAACACATATCAATAAAATTTGTTATATATATATATATATATATATCCTTACCACCACTCTATTAAAAAAAAAAAAAGTTCACTCAAACTGTTACGTGGCTCTATTTGCAAAAGGCAAGCAATGTCAACTAAAAATCTCACTATTTGATCCTAAATGTACACCCTCAGATCTTTCCCTCTCTAATCTCTGAATTAACAACCTTGTCAGAATCTCTTGAAGGAGAGGTAGACTCTTATACACTCTTGATCCACTGTAGAGTTTAAAAGGAGGTAGCAATTATTTCTAATGTGCTACTCTATGCCTAGCTCTCTTACATACTTGAATACATTAACTAATTTAATCTTCTACTATTAAATGTGAGCTACATGAGGGGGATACCTTGTCTCTTTTTTCCCCCCGTCCTGCTGAAGTGGTTCTGCAGGTGCTTGCTCTGGCGTTTGTCCATTGGTCCTCAGCACCATTTCCCCACCCACACCCCATCCCCCAGCTCTCCATTGTATCAAATGTATTCGCAGAATCTCTTGTCAGAAGCCTTACATGTGGAAAAGCAGTGGCAGACTGCCACAGGATTTTGCAGCCACTACCATTGCTTTGACTTTCTACAGTCTCCTCAGACTCCACAGTCCGGTGTTGGTTTCCAGCTTCTGGGCTGTGATGTGCTCAGGGAATGGTTTCCAAAATTTCCTGATTTGAGTGTAGCACACATGCACACACACGCACAAAAACACACGCACTCCTATCAACTCTTCCAGCCCTTCCAACATTTCTAAGCATATTAATACACTGAATTACTCCTTTTCTGCTTGAAATACCTAATGTACTACCTGTTTCCCCAAATGACGGCTGGCTAATTTAATGTTTAATAAATATTTGTTGAACAATTGAATGAATAAACATCCCATGCAATGGGCATTATTATACCCACTTTGCAGTTGTAGAACTGAGGTTCCTTGAGAGGAAATAACTTCAGATGACACAGCCAGCTTTTAACTGTCTGAGCTGAGATCTGAGCCCTGGCAAGTCTGATTCTCCAGTGCTTTTGGTTTTCCCACTTGGGCAATGCCCTCAGCAGGTATAACGTGCCATGCCACTGCCAAAACCTTATCTCAGAAGTTAAGAGCTGTTTGTCTTCACTGTTTTTCCTGCCAGTGCACAATCCTGGCTGAAAACCCCCCTTTAAATTGGAAAGGTACATTGATTCCAGAGACAAATCGTTCACCAAATATGTATCAGATCCTGCAAGAATCCCTGTCAGAAAATTTACACTACATTTCACCTCAGTGTGAGTGCAGATACAACGTGTGCATGGCCTACATAAAAGCATGTTTTACACACTCATAACTGTACTACCTCAAGAGGTGCTGTAGGTTCCACTCTCTGAGTGTGTGCATATTTTACCTTTTGTGGACTTCACTGTGCCTGGTACCTTTTGAGGGGGATGTGTGAGAACACCTGGCACAGAGTGGGTAGAGCAAACTCCTCATACTCATTTTCCCTTAGGATAAGATCCCAGATTAGACTCACTAGGAGAATCTGTGGGTGGACAGGTAGAGTCGGGTGCCTTTCACGTGTTGAGAGGTAGTAGTTAAAGCTGCAGGAATGAATGAGGCCATGGATAATTTGGGAATTAATGAGGGAAACCCGAGCCACTCTTGACCTCAGAAAACTATCAGTTTCCAAGCATCTCACTTGGTGCTTGGCTAGAGATGAATATTTGTTGAATGAATAAATAAATATCAGGTTGGAAAGTGAATCATCCTTCCTTAAAATGTGTGGGCCTTTCACTTCTCCTATTATCTAGATTCAACTTATCTTTGAAAAGCTAATGGAAGTCTCATGTACTCCCTGAAAATTCCCCATCTCAAATGTGCTTTCTTCAATTTTAACAAATGTACTGTCACAATGCAAGTTGTTAATAGGGTGGTATATGGGAACCTTGTATATTATGCATGATTTTTTCTGTAAACTTTCAACTTCTTTAAGAAAAAAATATATTTTTTATTTTTTAATTCCCAATATCTCTGTGTGGCAAGATCCTCTTCTGAGAGTCCATCAAGCCTTCTGCCAGCACTGATATTCATTTAACACTTAAATGCTTACATATCCTAAGCCCCAAACAGACTTCAAGAGCAGAGAACATGGTTTCTGTATGGCTGAAAATTCCTCAATGTCCAGCAGGGTGCGTGGCTATAGCACGCTCTCAGTAAATACGGATTTACTGCTTGATTCATCAATTTGTTTTAAAGTATTTTCAGAGGAGGAAGAAATAAATGGGATGGTGGAAACTTAAAAGTGTTGAAAGATGAAGTGTGCGCATTCAAGAAATGACTGGTGCTCAGCTTGGAGAAGAGAAGATGTAGGGAACCAGAAAAAGGATGATCAGGCACTGGTAAAAGAAGATCTGGGGTGTGAGGGAGAATCTTGCATGGCAGAGGCTGGTAGAGTTAGTTCTAGAAGAGAAGAGATGGGCTGTCCTTTATTCCTCAACCATTCATTGATTGCCTTCTTATGTAAAGTACTGTGCTAGGCAATGGGGATACAGCATTTAATTAGGCACTGGTCTCAAGGGCTTTACCTTATGCTGCCAGAGTAAAACAAGCAAACAGAGGAAGAGGGCAGTACAAAAAGGTGGGATCAGGTTATCCCTTGAGACCTCTCTCTTTGTTAAGGACGACCTGAGCCGTAAGATGTATAAGACAGATATTGGGGTTCTGGGATTAAATCAGCTCAAAGGAAAAGGAATCAGGGAGAAAATTTCAAAACTATGGAGCTTACCATTTTCTTTTCTATATTCTAGTGTATTTGTTATTTAAACTATAATTATAAATATTCAAATCATCATGTGCCCTAGCCAGATTAGGAATGCCTGTGGGCAATCGTTAGGCAACTTGCTTCAAAAAAAAATGAATTATTTTCTGCCCTTTTGGAGGTCCTCTGGATGTTTTTAAGGAATGGGGAGTGGGAAGCGGGTGTGGGTCAAATGGATGGAGCTCCCGTTTACCATATGGGAGGCCCCGGGTTCACTTCCCCGGGCCTCCTTGTGAGGGCAGGCCAGCCCGCGTGGCCGGGTGGGCTGATGCAGCAAGACCTCACAGCAGGAAGCGGGTGTG
>JAQZBX010104842.1:0-10908 GCA_029593785.1 Cabassous unicinctus
GCCAGGACGGTTACTGAGCGCAGTTAAATGCAGACCGGTGTCCGGGTGTTAGAACTGCCTTCCCACAGGGGAGGGTGCTGGATCTCAGAACGGCCCAGGAGCTTGCCTGAGATCTCACAGCCGTGAGCGGCGGACCTGCGACTTCAGGTCCGTCCTCTCCTGTGGTGGTGGCCCTTTCCACCACCACAACAGGGACGTCTGTCTTTCAAAAGCCACCTTTCCAAGGAGGCTGACCTATGCCTATCACCCAAGGAAAGTGTACTAGCCATCTATGCCTCAGGCCTCCATGGTCCCCACTCCACCAGGTTCCTATCTGAGATTAGGACGATAACTCTTGCGGGTTGAGGTGGACACCTTACATTTGGTGGGAGGGTGACAAGCCCAAGAACACAAGTTTCTCTTCTGATCAGGGCTCCAGAACGGTCATGGTGGATATATGAAGCAGCCTTCTCTTCCCACAGATAAAGTGAAGCCTAGGGTCTGGTATCTTCTCCCAAAACTTCCATATTGAGTTCTAAAAAGAAAGAAAAATATTTATTGCCAATTAACTCATTGTGATGGTAAATTTCATGTGTCAACATGGCTAAGTTATGGTGTCCAGTTGTTTGGTCAAGCAAGCACGGGCCTGATTGTTACTGTGATATATTTTGTGGGTGGAATTAAATCATTCAAAAGTATTGCAACTACAATGTAAACTATAATCCATACTTAATGGCAATGCTCCAAAATGTGTTTATCAATTGCAATGAATGTACCACACTGATGAAAGACGTTGCTAATGCGGGAAAATGTGGGAGTGGGTGTGGGGAGGGGGCCATATGGGAATCCCCTATATATTCTCTGTAACATTTATGTAATCAAAGTATCTTATAAAAAATAAAAAATGTGGAAAACTGGGGAAAAAAAGTATTGCAAGTAAGGCTGATTACACCTACAATCAACAAAGGAGCCTGGGTGAGGCCAAGTGTCTCCTCATCCAATCAGTTGGAGTCCTTAAAGCAATAACTGAGGGTTTCAGTAGTCAGAAAGAAGAATTTCTACCTCTCCCTCAGCCAGCCAGCTTCTCCTGGGGAGTTCAACTTCACCTTCATCAAATTTCCAATTTGCCACCTGCCCTAGGGAAGTCAGACTTGCCAATCCTCAAGGTCATTCCTGTAATAAATATCCCTCCCTCCCTCCCTCTCTCTCTCTCTCTCTCTCTCCACACACACACACACACACACATACACACATTCATATACAAAAAATTTTAAACACTTGGTTAACTATTATATTCACATCTGTTTCACGTTCCCCTGATCCATCACTACTGTTTTTCCTAGCTTCTATTTTCACTTCTTTTTCTCTTTATGACCTAAAGCAGCACTCCGTCCCCTTGGGCGCTCCTGCATCTCAATTGAGATGGACAATGGAGCTGACATGAAAGCTCTGGAAAAAATACGCACTTGAAACAGCCTCTTAAGTCTAGCTCACCTGCCCTGTGAAATGCCCTTAAGAAGAGGATTCTAGAGAGGCGGGGCTGAGAGGAGGGGCCTGCAGACCTCCAGAAGGGTCTGGGTGTCAACCTGACTTCTGTGAACTCTCTCACTCCTTGTATCTCTCACGCCTGGAAGGTCGCTCGCTAGATAGGTTGTCGCCCTGCTTCCACTTAGGAGGAAACATCAGATTAAATAAAATTAGACAGGAGCCTTGTCTTCAGGACTTGGTGATTTTTTTTTTTTAATAGGAGGTACCGGGGATTGAACTGAGGACCTCTGCTCCCTTCATAGTGATTTTAATAAGCAAATAAGTATCATGAATTTCCTAAAGAGGAATATGATATAAAGTCAGGGGTGGGATCCACATTTTGTGGGTCCTGAAGTTTTTGTGGTGGTCCTTTTAAGGAAAGGGGCACTAGGTTCAGGCAAGATGTTATTCATCTTGTTATAGGGAGGAGGAAAGTGGGTCTCAGAGGGCTCCAGGGAATTGCAGTGCAAGGAGCTCAAAATCATGAATGTTAATTAGGTGCAGAGCCTGGAATGGGACCCAAACAAATAAAGCTTATGCCTTCCTAGCCCATAGCCAATCTACTTCTTTATCCACTATTCAAGGGGCCATGTTTCAAAAAGCACCTTGCAGGAAATCTGACTTAAGTCTGAGTATACAGGCTTCAAGGTCATCGCCAGCTAGCCTGACTCTACCGCGAAGATGCCTCGGCATGTGCGATTGTCCAACTCAAGTCCCTTTTTCACATTGCTTTTCTAATCCACTGTACAGAGCAGTGGCACTCCGGCTGGTACTTCTCTGGCACATAATGATTAAGAAGAAAGTCTCCTGCACCCTGATGTTGGCTTCAGGAGATTGGTGGTTGTTTCTGTCTGATTAATCCTAGACACTACTCCAAAAGCCAAGGCATCCCAGAAGGTGGACTGGCAACTGCTACCTTCTAAAGAGAATGAGTCAGTGTCCTGAAAACCAATATCTGGGATTCAGCTTGGTCAGAAGAACAGACAGCTCAGCAGAAAACAGCTCAGAGGACAGCTCCTCTCATTTTGCTGGCTTTTTAAATGCTGGTCCTTTCTGGTTCATGTCCCACAAGTCTGTGTGACAATTATCAAGGGTTAACATGGGTTTTGCATGTAAGAAAACACTGCAAATGTGTCTCTGATTTCGTTAAGGATGTCCCTATACCTGCATGTTAACTTATCACAATCAATTATCAAGAGTGTATGCTGAGGCTGAACGCTCCATGTTAACATATTTGCGTACATTTCTAGCTTTAATTTGGTTCAATATCAGTACAGGTATTCATAAAATCTGAATTAAATGTGAGATGACTGGCTTTAAATTACAGCACAAAGAATTCAGATAAGCTATGAAAATTTACTAAGAGGGACAGTTAATAAACACTGAATTAAGTTATTAAGAGAAGTTGTGGAATCTATTTCCCTGGAGATTCTTAAAATGAAGATAATGTCTATTCTATAGAAGAAGTTTCTGGGATCCTGCTGGAAGGTCTAGCTATCAAGCCCTTCTAGTTAAAATCACAGGTACTCTGTTCAAAGTATCCACTGAAGAGCTTTCACCCAAGTGACATTCTTTCATGGTTTTTTGTTTTGTTTTATTAGAGAAGCTGTAACTTTACCGAAAAATCATGCATAAAATCAGAGTTCCCATGTACCACCCTATTATTATATTAGCACCTTGCATTAGTGTGGTACATTTGTTATATTCATGTAATGACATTTTAATAATTGTACTATTAACTCTAGTTCATCATTTACAATTGGATTCACTGTTTGTGTTGTACAGTCCTATGTTGTTTATAAATTTTTATTCTATTAGCATATATGCAATCTAAATTTTTCCCTTTTAACCACAACCCAGGTGACATTTTGATTCCTTAATATCTTGTTTGCTGATGCTATTTATTTTAGGACAGTTAGAAATTCCATTTCCAGTCAGACTAGTCAGGCATGAACACACGGCCAACTTTGCAGGGACTCCTTACCCATTGTGATTATCATGCCATATGAATTAAGTGACTTATTATCACTACTACTATTATAAGTTATTACCGCCACATTTGAGTACCCACTGTATGTTAGGCACTGTGCTAGCTTTTGCACATAGTACCTCATTTCCCCCCTCATAACATTTCAAGATGAGTGTTATATCCATTTCACAGATGCTTTTTTTTTTTAAAGATTTATTTATTTATTTATTTATTTATCCCCCCCTTGCTGCTTGTGTCCGCTGCGTCCATTTGCTGTGTGTTTTTCTGTGTCTGCTTGTCTCCCTTTGCTGCGAGGTCTTTCTGCGTCAGCTCACTGCACCGCGTGGGTTGGCCTGCCTTCACCAGGAGGCCCCGGGAATCAAACCCGGGGCCTCCCATATGGTAAATGGGAGCCCTATCGATTGAGCCACATCCGCTTCCCTCACAGATGCTTTTAAACTGAGTATCAGGGAGGCAAAGTAACCTGCTGAAGGTCACACAGCAGAATTCAGACTCAGGTCTGTCTGTCTCTAAAGCTTACACTTTTATGTACTACAAGGTGTGGCTAATGTTTTAAAAACCATATCAGACCACATAGAATGTTTGCTCCTGTACGCCATCTCATTGTGTGGCTACATCCTTCTCTGGTGCTCAGAAGATGCTGGAACTTCTTTTGGAATTGCCTATATTCCTGCAGATACTTTAGGAGTTTCACAGAGAATGACTAATTTCTCATTAATCCCTGGAAATTTACACAGGATGAGAAAGACCTTCATGACTATACTGTTTAATAGGGGGAGGTTCTCATTAGGAAAATGAAAGTCCTGCTTCTAAAAATGTTTGAAAATGTAATACATTCTTGTGAAAATTCTCAAGAGCATCAGAATATCATCCTTTGAGGACATGACTTGGGGAGAAACAAACAAACAAGCAAAAAACAAAACCAACACTGGGATTATGCAAAGCCAAACCTAGTAAATTTGATAATCCATCCAGCTGTAAAAACAAACAAACAAAACACACACACAAAAACAGGATGTGAGTGACAAAATAATGACGCCAAATTTCTTATATACTGATCAGGTACACCCTGTATTCACAACACAGTCGGCTGTGGTCCCAACACTGATGTCTGCGTTGTTGTCCTTTTTGTGACCTAGTAACATTTCACCTATTCAACGACCAGTTTCTAAGAAAGGACCAAAACGATGACCTAAAGGAAATTCATTAATTTAGCAGCTGATGAACTTCAGAGGAAGGCAGATGGTAGAGCTGATGTGGAGTGAAATGTTTCCCCCTCTCAGCAAGACTGCCAAAAATGTGCTTCTCTGCTATTTTCTCTAGCCAGGAGGGGGTGGGGGGCTTTTATTGGTGCCTTAAGAAATACTTTCTTCCTTAAAGAAGATGTCGGTCAGAGATAAGCTAGCATTACCTTCATAAATATCTTTCATGCATATCGTAAATGGTAAAACAAACAAAACCACTTAGCCTCACAATGAAAGAAAAAGCACAATATTCTTATGCTGAGAATTCTGAATTTATTATATATCTAAAGGTGTGTTTCCGTTTCTGGTGGAATTCGGGTCATATGTTGGTTGATTGGCATCTAGAGCTAAACGAAGCCAAAAGAGGGCTTATTTACTGTCCCTGTCCTCCTTAGAAAATCTTCCCAGGTCTGGACATCCCCATTGTTGTCAATGGCTCCATTCTCCTGCCCGCCGAGGTTCCTGACCTTCTCCTTCAATCACGTTGTCTGGACAGTCACCAATTCCATGATTCCTTGCTCTGCAGGGCTTCTCCATTCCCATGGGTACAGGTGAGACTGAACCTAAGCATCGCATCTGGGCAGTGGGACTAACTTTAGTGGTCTCCTGCCTTTAGCACCTTCCTGTTCAAACCTTCCTGTTCATCAGCAAGCACTCTTCATTACTTGCCTGATAAAGTTAAATCAGATTATTCAGCAAGTATTATATCAGCTCATTGCTCAGCTCATTGTCTGGTATGACTTAGCACCTCACGGTTCCTTCCTTTTGACCATCTTCCGCCTCTAAGGCATCCATAGTCTACTCCCCTCTCCCCCGCCCCTGCCCAATTTGTTTGTATCTCTACTCCCTCCACTCTACAAATGCTTCAAGCTTCTTTTGTGTAAGAGTCAACTCTCATTTTTCAGTGCTGCATCCCTGCCTCAGGCAGGCCCCATGCCTAGAACAGCTTTCCAACAGCCCCATGCTCAGGCCAGGATCAACTTCTAAAAGTTCCATGTCTTTTAAAAACGTGGACATCAGAAAGTTCTTCACTGTGCTATGTAACCAAAACTTCTTTTGCCAGATTGAATCAACCCACTGAACAACTTAATTTTTAAAAAAATTTATTGAAGTAGATCATTCATACATGAACATACATAAACAATAAGTGTATAGTAAAAGTTGTGAACTGACAAAACAAACATGCATATCATCATAAAGAGGTCCTATACATCAACCTACAACCGACACCTTGCATTGTTGTGAGACATCAGTTACAAACTATGAAAGAATAGCGTCAAAATCTTACTACTAACTATAGTCCATATCTTATATTTGGTGTATCTACCCCCAGCCCACCCTATTATTATTTTTGAAAAATATATATATTTTTAGGTACTGGGGCTGGGGATTGACCCCAGGATCTCATATGTGAGAAGCCGGTGCTTAACCACCAAGCCACATTGGATCCCCTGAGTTGTTTTTTTTTGTCTGTTTTCTTATGTGTTTTTTTTGTTTTGTTTTATTGTTGTTGTTTTTAGGAGGTACCCGGAACCGAACCCAGGACCTCCCATGTGAGAAGCAGGCGCTCAACTGCTTGAGCCACATCCCCTCCCAAATAAATATTTTTTTTTTCATTTTTTTCTTTCTATTTCCAAATATATTTTTATTACAGAAGTTGTGAACTTACAAAACAATCATGCATATGTGTAGAATTCCCATACAACACCACTTTACCAACACACAACACCTTGGTGGAACATTTGTTACAGATTATGAGATAATATCAGACTATTACCACCAACCATGGTCCATAGTGTACATTTGGCACACTTTTTCCATATCCCCCCATTATCAACACAGCACATCTTTGGCATTGGTGCAAGAATATTACAGTATTGCTGTTATCCACAGTCCATAGATCACACCAATTGTATTTTTCCCATGCTTCTCCACATTCCCACCACCCTATAATAGTGACATACATCCACTTTAGCTCACAGAAGGACACTTGCATCTGTATCATCAATCACAAGTCTCATCCACCTCTGGTGAACAACTTGATTTTAAAAGCTGAGTTTAAACATAATTCATTTTCCCCCCCAAATCCTACTAGAAGGGTTTGAGATATTTAGAAAACAGTTTCCCTCTGCAGATAGACTGGCTGTTAAATAATCGATAGGAATTAAGATACCTACTAAACTATTCAAGTAGGATATGTTTATTTTTAAGGACTGGCTATTTGTTCATGGATTATTCTCGTTATAATTCTTTAAGGTAGATTTTATTATCTACATAGTATAAACAGTGGAACTGTTTAAGCTATGTGTTCAAGGTCACCAAGGTATAAATTGCAGGGCAAGAGCAGAGCTTCGAAATCTTATCTTCTAAGGTCCTACGCAGTTTCCTACACCAAGGGCCTCTGGTTAGCACGGAGTCGACTGATGATAATGAGGCAAAAGACCTTGTGGCATGGTTGGCAATGGTGGGAGGTAAACAGACTCATGGAAAGTGTGCCATGTTGATCAGGTAGTAAATTCCCATATGCATTTGGATCTATTTCTAGGCTTTAAATTCTGTTCCATTGGTTTGTCTGTTTAGATGTGGGTTAGTATCACACCATCTTAATTACTGAGGCTTTATAGTTTAGTATCTGGTGAGACTAGTTCCTCCCTCATTATATCTCCCTCTCCCCTGATTTTTTTCTTGCCTAAACATCAGCTTATCTAGTTAAAAAATCATTGTAATTTTTTTTGTTGTTTGTTTTATATCAAATTTGTAGATTAAACTGGGGGGAGTCTACAGATTTATAATACTTTATCTTCCTAACACAGAACATGGTAGGTTGTTTTTTTAAAATCTGTGCTACTGTTCTTTTGTATCTCCCAGGAAGAAATAGATCATAAATATTTCTATCACTTTTTTAATAATCTTCCCCTCAGTTCATTTCTGTGTTTGAGCATCTCTTTCTTTTCCCCTCTTTTTTTCTTTCACACAGCACACGTAGACTTACACACCAGCTTCTGCATTCCCAGGAGCATTGAGGGCATTTGAAAGAAATTGAATGAAAAGGCCCAGGACTTTCAGCGAGAGGTGCCCCGTAATATATCCTTTTTTCCTGGAAGAGCATGGCAGTGTGTGGCACTTGGCTGACCAAAGTCTTCACGATGGAGGGACTTGTATTTGTTTTGCTCACTGCATGTTTGCAAGTACCTAGAACAATACTTGGCACATAAATATTTGTCAAGAGAGTGAATGAAAAGTCAAGTTCATGCTTCCCCAGCTCCCATTGAAACAAGGCCCTTGGCTTATGTTTTCTGGCAGGTAAAATTAACTCTGTTGTAGAAAGTCTGTTGAGAAGAGAAGCAGTGTGTAGAACACGATGATCTTCCCATGTGTGGTGTACTGACCTGTTTCTCCATTAGAGTGTTAATAATAAATGCCCAAGGCTTTATTGAAAATAAATAACCCTATTCCTCTTTCCTTCTAATTAGCTAAAGGTATCTTCATGCTCACACAATTGATAGCTCTCAAACTGTGTCTTGGCAGATGGACCCTTCTTGAGCTGTCACAGCCTTATGGAGAAAGTCCAGTCAATATGTAGGTGAAGTTGTCAAGTAACAATCACCAGTCATTCTTCTGAAGCTTGTTATTAAGCAGGGCACCAACCTGCTCAGGCCTCCACTGTGACAGTGTTTCCTGGCAGCATAGCATGCAAGGTGTGTACAGGAAACACGTTCACACTGTGGTTTTACACGGGAGTTAACATCGCCTCTTATGAATATGCACTTTGGGGTTGGATTGCGCTCTTGCCACTTAAGTTTTCTTGAGATTTACTTAACCCCCACAGACCCATTTCCTGCCTGTCCTTTGAGTTGTTTCTCCAATCATGGAGCATTTTCCTTTTTTTACCTCTTAAAGATAATGACAAATTGCACCCTGATTTATTTTTAATTCACTGTGAGTCATTTGCTAGTCTTATTTTATAAATAATATTTTCTATATCTTGCTCAGAAGCAGATGGGAAAGTTCAAGGAAACACCCTCTGGAACAGAGGAGAAGCACTTCAATCTGGATTGGTTCGATGGTGCCATGACTGGAGACTCCAATAAGCGGCGCAGCCATGAGGAAACACAGATGGCAAACGGTCCTTAAAAGCAGCCTTTGGAGGGGTTTTTTCCTTTGTTTTACAAGTGACTGCTATTCTGCTCTCACTGTGAATTCCATGTACTCCAGAGAATGCAAAAAACAACAGAAAGAACAGAAAAACAAGCTGGAAACCTTTTCCTAATCTTCACAATCCCTCCCCCCCACACACACACACACAAATGGTTGTTTCATGTGGTCGTTGTGAGAGGAAATGGGGAAGGGAGGGGAGCTGTGGCTCCTCTGTAAGCCGAGTGGCAGCTCCCCCAGGAGCCCTCGTGGTGAGCAGCGCTGGGAAATGCCAGCGTGAGTGTCTCTCAGCTTTGGCATACAGACTCTCTCCTGTTTGACAGCCTTTACGAAGCAGACAGGGAGGTAGGGGGGCTTTCTCTGGTCAAACAGTAAGGGGCAACAAATGGGCAAATGTAGGTTGCGAAGCAGTTGTTTTGCTGTTGGTAGGGGAGCATGCCAGGTGGCACGCAGCCTCGGGGAGCATCGTCATTGTTCCGCGGAGGTCCCAGCCCTTCCATGAGAGAACCCACGCTAATGTTTTTTCCTTTAATGACAATAGTTAGGAAGAAAATGTACCTTCATTTTAGACGTGCTGTTCTTGTTGCTCCCCTGTCTGACTGTCCCTTCCTGAGTTCTGTTACTTACATAATCAGGGTTGTTGTAGATGACCAGTTGCCAATGAAGTGTCTACTTTGTTTTTAATGTGAGATAGTCTTTCCCTATATAACATTCATACTTTGAAAATTATTCAGCATTCTTTTTGGGATTTAAAGTTCATGATTAAAGAGCTATGCTTTTGTTCCATTCTAAAATGGTGAAATAACAGGGTCAAAGAGAGGTTAACAGGATTTGTAATCCTAATTTGACTGGACTCCCTCCTTTACATGAAAAATGGTGAAGGAAAGGAATGCAAGAAAGGGGGGAAGGAAGGAAGGGAAGAAAGAAGGAAGAAAGAAAGAATATATTTAAGGAAAAGTCTTAAGGTAGAATGATATAACTAAAACCAATTTATCTGATCTAAACCCTTTTATATGCTCTTCTCATGTCTTAATTGGTTGATTCAACAAATACTTATCAAGAGCGTACTCTGTAACCAGGCATTTAAGCAAAACAGCATTTTAGCTACCATTTAATAATAGACTTTTTTTATCCTATTCCCCAAAAGTAAATCCTCTTTCCATTGTGCATTTCATGTTCTGTCTCCACTGTTATTAGAAAAATTAGATTACCTGTGACTTTTATTAATACAGTTTTGTTTCATGTCAAGTTTATCGGTGATGTTTTCTCCATGCCCAGGTTTCTTTACTCTGTTCAACTGTCGTGGACCATAGAATTTAATCCAAGGCCTTGAAAACATGCTGTGTCTTGCAAAGTCAGGCAAGTGTGATTTTCAGTGAAGCCTTCATAGCCCTCCATCCCAGACTGGGAGCTTCCATAGCATTTTGTGCCTCCCCATAATATCTTTTTTTAACTCCAATTGCTTGTGCAATTATCTGTCTTCCCCCCATGGGTTGAAAGCAACTTGAGGCCAGGGCCTGTATATTGTTCATCTTTGAAGTGATGACAACATAGTCAACACTTAGCAAATATTTGTAAGAAATGAATGTTGCAAAAAAAAAAAAATCTTTGTTAATATATTTCAACCTTCAACATTTTATTTCTATAAGATTGGATTCCAAATGTGGGTTTGTTGGTTGAAGTCTATATGTGTTTTTAATATATGTTCCCAGATGGCTTTTCAAAAAGGCTAAAGCAACTCCTTCTCTCATATTTCCACCAGTAATAGGTCTTATTGGTCCTTTAAATAAGTTTAATATCAAGTAGTATCCCATTGTTTAACTTTCATTTTCTTGACTACTAATTAGTTTGAATATCTTTTCATGTATTTGGTGTCATTTAGATTTGTTATTCTGTAAATTAACTTTTTTTTTTTTAAAGATTTATTTATTTTTTATTTATTTATCCCCCCCTTGCTGCTTGTGCTGCTGTGTCCATTCGCTGCGTGTCTTCTCCGTGTCTGCTTATCTCCCC
>JAQZBX010104843.1:0-10920 GCA_029593785.1 Cabassous unicinctus
CTCCCCACCTACCCTCCCCAGAGACTTATGCTAGGCTCGAGCTCCTTGCCACTGCCTGCTCAGAGGGGGCCAGCCAGGAGCTTCTCTTAATTATGAGGGCAATGGCCCCTGTGACAGTTTGAATTTGGTGGATCCCAGTAAAGATTATGTTTTGAACTAATCCATTCCTGTTGGTGTGGGATCCTTTGATTGCATTAGATTCTCTTAAGGGACCTTGATTAGATCACTTGATTATATCAGTTTTGACTGCACTATATCAGTGAGGCGTGACCCAGGTTGGGTCTCCACCCTTTTGATGGGTCTTATAGAAATGGAGACACAGAGAGCAGAGACACAGAAGGGAAGCTCTGCCATTTTGACCCTGCCATGTGCAAGAGAGAACACCTACAAGTGCATAAAGACAGAGAAGCCCCAAGAGGTTCAAGAAAATGATGCTCAGGGAGAGATGCCTGATCACCCACAGCTGAGCTCAAGGAGAAAGCAGCAAGTGACTGGCAGGCCTGCCATCTTGTCTTGCCACATGGCAGGACTCCAGGATCTGCTAGCAGCCAATCTTTGGTGAGAAAGTGTATTAGTCAGAAATGGGGTGCTAAGGCGAAATACCAGAAATGGGTTGGTCTTTATAAAGGGTATTTATTTGGGGTAGAAGTCCACAGTTACCAGGCCATAAAGCATAAGTTTCTTCCCTCACCAAAGTCCATTGCCACGTGTTGGAACAAGACAGCTGCCGACGTTTGCCACGGTTCAGACTTCTTGGGTTCCTCTCTTCCCGGGGCTCCATTTCTCTCCGGGCTCAGCTCCTCTGTTTCCTCCACAAGGTCAGCTGTAGACTATGAGGCTCTCTAGGCTTTGCTTCTCTCCACAAGGCCAGCTGTGAACTCTCAGGCGAATGGCTCGTCTCTATCCTGGGGCCTTCTCTCCAACATCAAAACTCCAACATCAAAACTGCAACTCAAAAACTGTTCCCTCTGTTCTTTGCCTTGCCTTTTATATATGATTCCCCCACCCACCAAGGGGTGGGGCTCAACGCCCTACTGACGTGGTCCAGTTAACGCCCTAATCATAACTTAATCATGCCCACATTAGCATACCAGTTTACAAGCATAAGCTAATATATATTTTTGGAATTCATAGTTACATCAAACTGCCAAACGGCTACAGAAAGTATCTCTGATGGTGCCTTGATTTGGACATTTCTGCAGCCTCGGAACTGTAAGCTTTTTCCCCTAAGAAATTTCCCATCATAAAAGCCAATCCATTTCTGGTATTTTTGCATTGGCAGCCTTTGGCAAGTTAAGAAGGCCCCATGTGTAGAAACCTTGGCAATTCCCAGCTCCCAGCCTGCCCCTTCTGCCCAGTTAATTCACTTTATCTCTGAGGCTGGCTTCTTTTTGGAAGCCTCTTGCACCGCCCCAACCAGGCCGGCACCCCTGTCACAGGCTCTCAGGGGCCTCATTCCCAGCCTTTGTCCCTTCTGTCCGGAGACAGTTTGACCTCTCTGTAGGCAATAACATGATTAACCGCTTTCATACTGAGCGTGGGCCAAGCCCATGGCACAAGCACCTGGTAAATTCTTTTTGAAGAAACGAATGAATGAGTGCATTTGATCTCCATTTTACCAACAAAAATAACTGCAGGCAACACTGATGGAACATTTAGCATTCATCAGGCACCGCACCAGATACTCACCTGATAAAGAGCCTCCGTTGGCCCAGTGCTTCCTGAGAGCCAGAAACTGCTTCCTCCTCATCCTCAAGGCAGCCTCATTTTACAGATGGGGGAACTGAGGCACAGAGACAGTCACCACTCATAACCACCCCGGAGGGGAGCGCTGGTCCCATTTTCCAGGTGAGGGCCTTGCAGGGGG
Source organism: Cabassous unicinctus (assembly GCA_029593785.1). Classification (NCBI taxonomy): domain Eukaryota; kingdom Metazoa; phylum Chordata; class Mammalia; order Cingulata; family Chlamyphoridae; genus Cabassous; species Cabassous unicinctus. The sequence goes on from JAQZBX010104843.1 coordinate 1,868, forward strand.
TGCAGGGGCTCAGCTGAGGCCCTGATCTGGGGACCAGGACCCTCCTCATGGCACAATGGTCCTTCTGCCCTGGCTTGAGAATTCCTGATGATAAGTGCTGGCAGGAGGGACCTGGCTCCAGGAAGCCCAGCCAGCCCTGCCTCTGGCAATTTCCGTAAAAGCCACCATGCCCCAAACACCTGCTCTGCTGGACACGTTTTGCCTTTTCTTAAAGCATCGTGCTGGAGATGGGCCATCATCCCATTTCATCGATGAGGAAACCAAAGCCACAGTGCCAGCCAACCAGGCCTGGCCTGGTGCCGCTCACGGGGGAGCTGTATGCCCACCCTCAGGAGACACCCGGACAAGGGCCATAGCACCCAGAGAACATGGCAGGCAAGGGGAAACGCTTATCCATTGGGGAGATACAATTTTTAAAAATAACATTTTTTTAAAAAGATTTATCTATTTATATCCATTTTTACTCCCCCCTCCTCCACTGTTTTTGCTGTTTTTGTGTCCATTTGCTGGGCAGTTCTCTGTGTCTATTTCCTGCCCTCTCTTCTCATCCTTCTCCTCCTGTCTTTACCGGGATTCGATCCTCGGAAACTCCAATGTGGGAGAGAGGCGTCCTACCACCTGCGCCACCTTAGTTCCTGGTTTTTTGGTGTGTCTCATCTTGGCTCTCCCTTGTGTCACTCTCCTGTTATGTCATCATCTTGCTGGATGGCTCGGTGGGGCCTGATGGCGCACCCGCACATGGGGCCTGACAGCGCACCCGCACACGGGGCCTAGTGGCCCATGCCTCTTCTATATTTTTCTTTTTTTCATTTTTACCAAGAGGTCCCGGGGAACGAACCCAGGTCCTTCCATATGGAAGACAGACACCCAACCATTTGAACCAAATCCGTCCCCCTGCTATATCTCTTAAGGTTGACCAAAGATACCTAGAGTTACAGTCATTCCCCATACAGGATGGTCATATGATAAACCAGGCTTAGTTTATCACCAGCATTCTAAAAACCAGGCCTAGGGAGGAAAAACTAGGCCTGGGGACACATGCATGGTTTCTAATATAGGGAATATTTAGCCTACCCTGATTATCACAAAATCAGGACGGCAACAAATAACAGTCATTTTATTTCATCGTAGAAAAGTAGGGGGAAAAAGTCAAGAAAAAAAAATAACAAAATGTGGCTCTTTTACCAAGTTCCCAGGAAAAATAAAACACCGTTCGCATGCGTACAGTAGCTTCCTGAGGTGTTAACACTCTCCCCTTGAGCCTTCCCATGCGTGCTACTGTCCGACCTTGCTCTCCCTGGAGCAGCAGTGACAAAGCCTGCCCGTGGATGACCGTCTCGCTGGAGATCCTGCCGCTGCCTCAGTACACACACCCCAGGCTGTTTCCTAGGAGGGAACTGCAGGGTCAAAGGAAACACACCAGAACCACGGCCAAAGGACATGCCATCGGCCAAGTTCGCATGGCCAGAGGCTTCTAGGTCCCCAGCAACCCTCCCTGCCCACCCCAGGTCAGGCGCCAGGCCCCCGCTTGCCCTCTGCAGGTGCTTGGGGGAGACCCAGACTGCATGGCTTCCCAGTGGCTCTGGAGCAAGTGAGAGCATGGATTCGAGCTGTCCCTGTGGAGCTGAGTTTCATCTGGCAAATGCTATAGTCCTGACAAAAATATTCACGTCAAAACATTTCTGGGGCAAAATTTATGAAAGCATTTGAATTTGGCCTGGGCATTTTTCCCCCCTTTTTCCCCTCTCCTCAATCCCCATCCCCCACCCCCTGTCCTGACTTGGGGGGGGGTGGCGGGGAGAAGAGATAGAGTCCAGATGTTGGTGGGAATTCATTTTAATGCTTCCCCCTCCCCCAGCCCCTTTGGCCAGAGCAACATGGCAATCACTGGCCGCTGTGTGTCCACACGAGCACAAAAATCCCCATCTAGGCTGCACCTTGGCCGCCCCAAGGCTGCGCATGTCCCAAGGAAGCGTCTGTGCGTGGCCTGGAGTTTGCCCCCTAACCCTGGGGTCTGGGGTAATTGTCTGCAGAGGCGGCCTGGGGCTGGGCAAGCCATAATGATTTAGGCAGGATCCATTTCACCTCAGGCTGTTTCTCCTCCGAAGAGGCCTAATCGAAAGTAATCTGAAAATTAGGGAAAATAAAAACCATGCCCATCGTTACATAAATATCCATTTCCTCGCTTGGGCTGCTTGAAATCACCTCATTCCAGAGCCACTGTGATGTTTCTCTGAGGGGCAAGGCCAAGCCCTCGGGGAGGCCTTTTGATCAGCATCATAGCAGTCAGGGCCCCTGACAGGTACAATCGGACCGTCTTATTCCTGCTGAGGAGGAAAAGGTGAGAGAGGGAGGAAGAGGAGGGGAGCAGGGTAGGCCTGAGGGGGGTGGCAGGGCATGAGGCCTGGGGGTGTGTGTACCGCATACAGCTGGGTGTGAGGCAGCCTCTGTGAGTTGTTGTCTCCTCATCCATCCCAGTTCCAAACTGCGACCTATAAGGCCCTGCTGACAGGCCCCTTCGTGAGCTTTCTGCCCCCACCCCCTGTTCCTAAGTCCCTTGTTTCTGCCTTCAGACACCCCAAGCTTAGTCTCGCCTCAGGGCCTTCCCCAGGTCTGTGCAAGGCCCCTCCACCGTGGCGTCAGTTGAAAAGTCAGGTTCTCAGAGATGCTTTCCTTGACCCTTCTTGCTAAAGGACCGCCACCTCCCTGTACCCCATCACCTCGTGCCACCTGGGACCTGGTCTTTCCTTGTCTGTTTCTTGCCTCTCCTGCCCTGTCTGTGAGCTCCAGGGAGCAGGGACCATGCCCAGCTTGTTCACTCAGTAGGCATTTGCCAACAGAATGACTCACTTTTTCATTTAACGTTAGAGCCCTGGTTTAAAGGAGAGGAGAGAGCTTTGGAGCCCAGGAGACCTGGAGTCAATTCCTGCCTCTTCTGAGACTCAGTTTTCTCCCTCGGAGCTCCTGGGGTAACAATGTCTACCTCACAGGGCATCCTCCTGGCACAGAGGACGTCCTCAGTCAACAGATCGCCAATTTATGTATCGCTCGTGGAGATTTTAAACACGGCTGCTACTTCTTTGACAATCCTCCCAGCAAGAGTCCAGGGCTCCGTCTCCTCCTCTTGAACCTGCATGGGCTTGTGATTGCTTTGACCAACTGAGGAGGTGGAAGTGACCCCGGGTGACTTGTGAGGCTGGGTCACAAAAGGTCATGCAGCGTCCACCGTGTTCACAGGGACACGTGTCCTCGGAGCCCTGAAGCCTTCATGTGCATACCCTGAGGCCACCACTCTGCGAGGAAGCCCAAGCCACCTGGAGGGGCCACGTGCTGAGGTTGACAGCCTCAGCTGAGCCCTGCCTTTGAGTCACCCCAGCCCAGGCACCAGGGAGTGAAGAGGCTTCTGGTCCCCAGCCACGCGAGTCACCCCCAGCAGTCCCAGTCTTCCATGGGAGTCTCCACCCCTCTTGGAATTTCTCAACACCCTCTCTGGGCCGAGTTAAGGGACTAAGATTACGTCCTCACTCCGCGTCCTGGTTCCAGACACTGTGGTTACCTGTCCATAACCCCAGCACTTACGGCATCAGCCAGCTCCGGCTGAAGAGCTAAGCGGGATGGCAGGAGATGCCCAGGAGGGAGTGAGACAGCTGGGTCTCTGTGAGTCTTCTGGTCATGAGCGCTGCAAGGGAGACGGTCAGATTCACAGGGCTCTTTCCGTGGGCCTCTGCATGTGCGTCCGCCACCTGGAGCCCATCATCACCTAATCCCTCCATTCCCCAGGCCAACCTATGCCCCTCTGGAGGGCTTCAGAGGACATGGGGCCTCCCGGGGGCGCCTCTGGGCTTGTGCCCAGCACAGGGTATGGCTCCCAGTAACTGCTGTGTGAGTGATAAGGAAATGAATGAATGAATGAATGAATGAATGAATGAATGAATCCCTGACTTGGGCTGCACACTCACCTCCTCTGGGTCCCAACGTCCACATCGTCACAGAGTGTAACTGGAAGCTAAGCCCTAAGTGTTGGAAGATGATCCAAACCCAACTTCCTCCTGTCTGCTCTGTCCCTCTAAAATGGGTCCCTTTCCTAACCCCATGGCTTCTGTGGTCTAGAGAGAATGGGCCATGCTATCTTACAGTCAATTTTCACTTGGGAACCAGAAGGCCTGTGGCCAGTGGGCAGTGGCTGCAGCCTCCGGGGCTGCAGCCCTGCCCCCTGCTCATCTCCCACTGCTCCCACTGGCTAGGGCAAAGGACAACGTGGGTCTCATCTAGAGGGCGGCATGGCCTCCGACTGCCCCATTGTCCCACGTGGGAGACACTGCCTGCGTTGCAGGGGGCTGAGAGACGTCACTCGCAGATGCCCAGGCCAGCAGCCCAGAGCAGGATGGTAGGTTCTGGAAGTCAGAGTGGAGCCCCCCTTTGCCAGTTGCCATTTTGGGCCTCCTGGCAGTCCCCCAGCCTGAAGGATGCTTGCTGTTCCCTGCAGCCCCTCTGGCCCTTCCTCGGCTCCTCCAGGCTGCCGGTCTCCAGGCAACAGAGAAAAGGCCCACGAGGGTCCTGGAGAAGCCCCTCTCTGGGTTTGAGGTGAAGGAGGTGGCAGCTTCAAGGGTCTCCAAGGAAATCTCCCGAAGCCCTCCCCTCTCCTTACGTTGACCCCCTTCCATAGGCGTCACTGGGCTGAGGGTCCCAGGTAGGAGAAACAGTCCTCAAATACTTTTTGTGTAAATTCTGATTCTGGCTTTGCAATTTTCCCTCTGCTGTATATGGGGGCTTTGGTTGAAGCTTCCATTTAAACATCCTGCAAATACATCACAGGCTCATTCTGTGCCAGACCCTAAAACACATTGCCCATGAGAGTCACCCAGTCCAGTGAGGGACAAGAGTAAACACACACACACACACTACTGGAAGGCTGGGGTGACGAGGGCTAAGAGACAGGAAGGTTTTGCAGCAAGAGAAGTCCATCCCTGCTGGGGAGATTTGGTGTCTTATTTTGCCAAGGCTCCTATGACAAATACCACACACAATGGTTTGCCTTAAACAACAGGAATTTATTGGCTCACGATTTTGAGGCTAGAAGAAGTCCAAAATCAAGCTATTGTGTGCAAGATGTGCTTTCTCCCAGAGTCTGTGCATCCTGGGTGCTGGCTGCAGCAGATCCTTGGGGTTCCTTGGCTGGCATCGCTGCCTCCCGTCACACGGTGATGTCCTCTCCTTCCGTCGGCTCTTCTGGTTTCCTCTGACTTCCAGCATCTCCTTGCAGCCTGCTGTGACTTCTGGCTTTGGGGATTAAAACCCACCCTCATCTAGTGGGGCCACACCTTTACTAAAAACCGCATCTTCAAGAGCTCCTGTTTACAATGGGTTCACCCCATGGGAATGTGTGTTAAATTTAAGAAGCTGTTTATCTTGGGTTAGCTAATTCAACCTGCCACATTTGATGAGACTTCTTTGAGAAGCAGTCAGATTGTGAACACCAAGTGAGACTATCAATGGCACGTACCAGGAGAAGGCATTCGAGGTAGAGGAATGAAGCGGGCTTGGGTGGACTTGGGTGGTGGGCATGGAAGACTGCTTACAAATAGGCCAGGGAAGGAAGACAAATTGTCTCCAGGGGTGATGGGATCCATGGAAGCATCTTGAGCAGGAGCAGACCTGATCAGGGTTATGTCTGAGGGCAGTGAGGGTAGAGGGGACAGGGAGGCCCAGGAGTGGGTCTGGAGCTGGGAGACTGGGCCAGATGGTAGCTGCTCAGGCCTGAGCTGAGTCTAGAAGTGACTTTTGAGATCAGAACTGAAGGATGAATAAGAATGAACCAGGAAAGATGGGGAGACCCACCTACCAAGGACTTGAGGTAGGAGAAAGCCCCTTCCAGAAGCCCAGCCTCTGTTTGGGGTTGCAGCCTACTTGGCCCATCCAGAAAGCCTTGGAGCTTTGGGTGGTGGGTGATGTGGGAGCACGCACCCTGGGCCAATCCCCTTGTTTCCCAGCAGTAGTCAGGGAGGAAATTGCATGTGAAAGCACTCCAAGAGGAGATGGTGTTTTGTTGCAATTATCCGTAAGCCTGGTGTTTACATGGGGGTTTTACAGAGAATTCAGAGCATATCTTCCTGTTGCTTTGGCAGAGAAGGCGTATCAAGTGAGTTGTTCAAAAGGGCCGAACCGCTTTTGCAAAAATAAAAACCAAATGGCTGAGTAATTTCCACCAGAGAAGAACTCAGTCTGGCAATTGCACGGTCTATTTAGCATGCTTTCATAAAACCTTTTAACGAATCAGCCCTGAACCCCCACATCCAAGACCCACCCCACCTGTCAGGCTTGGATTTCCAAACACAGGTATGGCTGCTCACAAGATTGGATACAGGTTTCCTTCTCCTGCCCTCCATGGCATCCTTCACCAGCCCTGAGAAGCTGTCAGGACCATACCCTAGTGAGGTGGAGGGGCCAGGGACCAGGCGCTTATCAGCACCGGCCAGAGGTGGAGTCCCTGCCCCGGGAGAACCCAGATGGAGGGGAGTCGTGTTTCCTAGAACTACAAAACAGCAGATCAAGGCTGTGGCACAGGACCCACAGCCTGGGGGCCCACCGGCTGGGCAATCAGGGAAAGCTTTCTGGGAGTCTGGAAGAATAAAGTAGGAATTAGATAATGTGAAGGGTGGGGTCTTCTAGATGAAGAGCACTGCTTGAGCAAAAGCTAGGGCAGGGATCCTCAGAGGAGATGAACTTTTCATAGTGTTCAAACAAGCAGACAAGGGGAGGAGAGCTTTCCCACACATAGAAGATTTCATGCTGGAAGAGAAGCATGAAATCTCTTCATGCTTGGAAGTTATTGACGGGATGGACTTGCACCTTAGGTAAAGGGGAAAGGCAGGAAGGTGTTTTCTGTTTGTTTTTATTAAAGAAGTTGTAAGTTTACAGAAAAATCATGCACAAAATACAAGAGTTCCCATATACCACCCCATTATGAAGACCTAGCATTAGTGTGGTACATTTGTTACAATTCATGAAAGAACCTTTTTATAATCGTACTGTTTACAATAGTACGATTTACAACAGGGTTCCATTGTTTACAATAGGGTTCACTGCTTGTGTTGTGTTTTTTGTTGTTTTTTTTTTATTCTATTAACGTATATACAACCTAAAATTCCCCCTTCCAACCACATTCACATATCTAATTCAGTGCTGTTAATTACATTCACAGTGTTGTGCTACCATCACCACCATCCATTACCAAAACTTTATGTTCAACCTAAATAGAAACTCTACACAATTTAAGCATCAAGGAAGATGTTTTTAAATTAACTTCCTTGAGATTGGATTTACATACCATGAAATTCACCTATTTTAAGTGTACCATTCAAAGTGTTTTGACCTCTGCCACATTCAGGATCTAGAGTTTTCCCATCACCCTGTGAAATTCCCTCATGTCCCTTTATAGTAATCCCCACCCCCAGCCATGGCTTCGGGCAACCAATTATCTATCTTGTCTCTATCACTGAAGAACTTTATATAAATGGAATCATACCATATATACTGTTTTATGTTGGGCTTCTTTCACTCAGCGTCAAGGTTTTGAGGCTCACCCCTTTTGTTGCAATGTACCAGTAGTCTATTCCCTTTTATTGCTGAGTAGTATTCCATGGTATGGATGGCCCAGAGTTTGTTTTTCCAGTCACCTGATGATGGATATTGGGGCCATTTAAGTTGAAGTGTATTATAAATAAAGCTGCTAGGACCATTCAAGTACAGGTCTCTGTATGGACATAGGTATTCACGTCTCTTGAGTAAATACATAAGAAGGGATGGTTGGATCTTAAGGTGTGTGTTTAACTTCATAATAAACCATCAAAATGTTTTACAAAGTGGGGCCCATTTTATACTGCTACCTGCAGTGTATAAGAGTTCCAGTTGCTCCGGATTTTCAACACGTGATATCGTCTGTCATTTGAATTGTTGGCATTCTAATGAATGGACAGTGAATGGCGTATCATTATGGTTTTAATGTGCATTTCCTAGATGAATAATGCTGAGCATCTTTTCATGTGCTTATTGGGCATTTGAATAACTTTTTTTGAGAAGGGTCTTTCAAATCTTTAGTCTGTTTTTATTGTGTTGTTTGTCTTCTTCTTATTGAATTGTAAGAGTTCTTTGTGTATTTTGGATATACAAGTTCTATTTAGAAATTTTTTTTCTCTGAACTGTGGTTTGCCACTGTTTTTAGCTTTTTATTTAAAAATAATTGTAGATTCAAGCCAAGTTGCAAAAAAATATACAGGGAGGTCCTATATACCTTTCACCCAGCCTACCCCAAGGTAAGCATCTTGTATAACAACAGTACAATATCAAAACCAGGAAACTGACATTGACACAATGCATTCATTGTGTGTATAGATCTATGCAATTGTATCACATGTAGCTTAATTATAACCAACACCACAATCAGGACACTTAACTCTACCATCACCATAAGACACTCTCATGTTACTCCTTCATAGACTCTCCCTCTCACCCCCACCCCTAACCCCTAGTAATTACCAATCTGACCTCCATCTCTATAATTATATTATTTAACAAATGTTATATAAAAGGATTCATGCAGTATGTGTCCTTTTGAACCTGGCTTTTTTGCTCAGCAAAATTCCCTGGAGATTATTCTGCATTTCTGTGTGAATCAGTGGTTCATAAAAGTGGTAAGAGAAAACAACATTTCATTGTTGCCAAACCTTCAATCTTTCATCAAGTATGATGTTAGCTGTAGGTATTTTGTAGACACTCTTCATCAAGTTGAAGAAGTTCTGCTCTATTTCTAGATTGCTTAAGTTTTTATCATGACTGGGTGTTGGATTTTGTTAAGTGATTTTTTTCTTTAACCTGTTTGGTATGGTGGATTATACTGACTGATTTTCAAATATTGAACCAGGTTTGCACACCTAGAATAAATCCCACTTGGTCATGTTGTATAATTTTTTATACTGTTGAATTTTTTTTTTGTTCATTTTTACATTTAAGTTCATGAGCAATATTGGTCTGTAGTTTTTTGTTTTTGTTTTGTA